>JABSTT010005987.1:0-17046 GCA_013339685.2 Hyalomma asiaticum | reverse complement strand
ACAGTTAAAGGCGTAGTGTCCGATGATGATCTTATGCAAGTGACTGACGAAGAACTGATGGATGGCTGGAAAGATGAAAATGTTATCAATGTACAGAGAATTAAAATCAGGCGCAACGACACCGAAATCCCCACGAAACACCTCATAATTACTTTCGGCTCCACCACTCTTCCAGAATACTTAGAAACAGGCTATGTGAAGCTCCGCGTCAGGCCTTATATTCCTAACCCGCGACGCTGTTTTAAGTGTCAGAGATTTGGTCACGCTTCACAAGGCTGTCGAGGGCAGCTTACCTGTGCGAAATGCGCTGCCAAGGACCACGCTGCAGATGAGTGCAAAGAGGAAGTGCATTGCGCAAACTGTGATGGCGGCCATCCCGCATACTCCAGAGCTTGCCCAGCCTGGAAGAGAGAAAAGAAATAATTACAGTTAAGGTCAAAGAAAATATATCTTTCCGTGAAGCTAGGCAACGCATTTCCCCAGCATTTGGCTTCAGAACAACATTCGCCGAAGTGGTGCAACAGGGGGCCGCACCACAACGGCTCTTGGCAGCTCCTCGAGCCACGCATAGCGTGCCGAGGGCGTTGCCTTCCGCCCCCATGGCGGGAACAGCGAAAGCTGACCCGCCATCTTTGAACACGGCTACACCGGCAGCCTCTACCAGCTCTGGCAGCAGCCAGGGCAGCTCAGAGGCTAAGGACAGCGCATCGACCTCCGAGCCGGTGCAGCCAAAGGCCTCGCCTCTTCAGACGAGGTCACATCGTACACACCACTCGCAAGAGCGCCTGTCCAATGCCCCACAGGAGGCAATGGACACTACGACGAGTCAGACGGCGCAAGTAGCGCCAAAGAAGCGGCGAGTTCTCGACCGCTCCAAGAAAGACAAATCCCACACCACAGGGCCTGGAAAGGCTCTGTGATCTAAGGCAACACTTCCTATTTTTACACACAGCAAAACCACACGCAGCACAATGGAGACACAAATAATACAATGGAACGTTAGAGGTCTTATTAGAAATCTTGACGACGTTCAAGAAATACTACAATATTACCTTCCAAAAGTGCTGTGTGTTCAGGAAACACATCTGAACTACAAACACACAAATTTTCTCCGACAATATGTCACTTTTCGGAAAGACCGTGATGACGCCATTACATCATCAGGAGGCGTTGCCGTTATAGTACACAAGAGCGTGGCATGTCAGCCCCTGCGTCTCCAAACGCCCCTTGAGGCAGTGGCAGTTCGAGCTGTACTCCTCGGCAAACTTATCACAATCTGTTCGGTATACATACCCCCTACTTATAACCTACACAAACACGAATTAAACTCACTCATGGATGAATTGCCAGAACCGTACTTAGTTCTTAGCGATTTCAATGCACACAGCAGCTTGTGGGGCGACTCTCGCGTGAATGCGCGGGGACATCTTATAGAGCAGTTTCTTTTGTCATCTGGTGCGTGTCTCCTCAATAAAAAGGAACCCACCTACTACAATCTTGCAAACAATAGTTACTCCTCCATAGATATCAGCATATCATCCCCGTCCATTTTCACTCGGTTTGAGTGGGAGGTGGTGAAGAATCCTTACGGCAGCGACCACTTCCCCATTTTACTTAAAACACCTAAAGAAACAGAATCTCCTCCACAGGCACCCCGGTGGAACGTTGACACAGCCGATTGGGATAAATTTCGGAATCTCACTAGCACTCTTTCGTGGCTTGAGATGTCCTCGTTGACAATTGACGCTGCGGTCGAATATTTTACACATTTCATCGTGGATGCTGCATGCAAATGTATATGTCAACGAAGTGGTACGCCAAGGAAACGCTGTGTTCCATGGTGGAACAGTGAATGTCGCGATGCTCGAAGGAAGCAAATAAAGCGTGGAGGTTGCTACGCAACTCACCCACTGAGGAAAATTTAATTAATTTTAAGGCGGTTAAATCCGAGGGCAGAAGAACGCGCCGGCGGGCCAGGAGAGAAAGCTGGCAAAAGTTTCTATCGGGCATCAACTCGTATACTGATGAAGCCAAAGTCTGGAATAGAGTTAGGAGGGTAAGAGGTCAGCATACGTATTCAAATCCATTAGTAAACACACAAGGGGAAAGCTTGGAAGACCAGGCGAACTTCCTCGGTGCGCACTTTGAACAGGCGTCCAGCCCATCGCACTACAGCGAAGCATTCAAATGCCACAAAACAAGGATTGAAGGGCAAAACATAGAAAGAAAGTGCAGTGGAAAAGAAGCGCACAACCAACCATTCCGCCTAGCTGAGCTGCTCGCCTCACTAAAATGTTGCAACAAAACTGCCCCAGGTCCTGATACAATAGTCTATGAAATGCTAAAGCAACTTCCGTCTGAGGCAACAAAAACGAAAAGGTGACTTTTCATATTCAGTTTCAGACCTATAAAGGTACAGTAATGCGCACAGTTTCGAATCTAAGAGACCACAGAGAGGGCCATCAGCAGTAAAGCCTGGCCAAGCCCGCAAGAAATACAACATTGTGGCTTTTATAATGGAGCAGCATGATTGGCCCGAAATGAGCGATATAGACAGGTTGCAAAACTTGCAATGTAGCTTCCTGCACAGCAAAAGTGGGCAGAAATTCATGCACTATGATGGCGCTGCACGTCCTCGCTGAATCTGTTTCATGCAGTGTAGCGTTTCGCTTGCATGTTTAGCTAGAGGGGGTGCTTCAGCCTCTGCTAAAGCCTGTGCTGCAAGTAGGCCACATGCAGGTACCTTGGATGGCCAAGAACATGCGTGCCGGAACACCCCATACGCTGTGTCTAACTAATGCAGTCCCGGTGGGTCTGACTACCATTGTGCATGAACCTTTGACATGCTGGAAAGCAGCCTCCCGTGTTTTGTAGCCCACCTATAGTCAGAAAATTTAACTTTAGGGTACAAATTTGTGTAATACCTTTACATTCAACCTTATTGTACAGTCGAATCTCGATAATTCGAACTCGAAGGGGCCCGAAAATTTGTTCGAATTAAAAGAAGTTGGAATTAAAGAAAGCTCGTTGAATTGAGCACTCGCCTGCAGCGGCACATGTGCAAGGAACGAACACGAGTGGTAAGTACACAAAGATTTATTTGCGCGTATTTTCACTTCCAACTACACCATACCCATCATTAAGAAAAGTAGTCGGTTATGCGCGTCTGCACACGTTTTGCCCACAATGAGTCAATGAACAATGGCTTGAAGCTTGCTAACGAGTTCTAAACCAGCATCTGCATTTTGCTGGAAAGAGAAGTAGCACGCGGCAAGTCCAGCGCTGACGCTACTTCACTTGCATTTGGTGGAGTCGACGGGGCAGGGGGTACTTCGTCGCGGGGTACTTCGTCGCTGGCATAAGAGTCCTCGCCACTGGGAGAAACGGGTCCCCTGAAGCACTCTGTTGAGGGCACTTGGCTTGTAGGATCTCGGCGTCGGTGACGACACCACAGATCTCTACACCCGCGTCCACATTCACATAGCCCTCAAAGGTCACGCCGTTTGGAAGAACACTGCTGCCCCTTTCGGACATGCAGTTATCGTCATCGTCCGACGAAGTCTACACCTCCTCATCATTGGCCTTATCTGCATCACCACTGGCCGCGGGTTCGCCAAGCCCACATCGCCGGAAACAGTTGCTGATGGTGTCTGGCTTAATGGAGGCCCACGCAGCGGCAAGGATATGGATAGTGCTGAGGAGGTCGATGGCATAAGTTTTGTTGCTGTCCATGCACAATAGCATTCGTTCCACGATATGGCGCCTGTAGAGTTCTCAAATTTTGAATGACTCCCATATCCATGGGCTGGAGCACAGCCGTCGTGTGTTTTGGCAGAAAAGCCAGCCGAATTGCGCGCAGGCCTTCTACATCACAGTGCGCCGTGCAGTTGTCAACGAAGAGTACGTTCCGGCCTTTAGCAGAAAACTTTCTGTCCAGGGTATGCACCCAGTCTGAAAAAATGTCCATAGTCATCCATGACTTCTCGGCGATGTAATCGACTGGCAAAGTCTTCACACCCTTAAAACAGCGAGGCTTGCCGATTTACCAACCACTAGCAACCGGCAACGCTCTGTGCCCGTCGCATTTGCGCACACCATTTATTTATTTATTTATTCATTTTATTTATTTAAATACTCTCAATGCCATTTGCGGCGTTACAGAGAGGAGTGGTGTTACAAGTTAGAGATGGCAGTCTTGAATGATGCATGATCAGGGTTGCTGGCGATGGAGGCAGGAAGGTGGTTCCATTCGGATGAAGTCTTCGGCACGTAGGAAGGGAAGTACATGTTGGTATGGCAGAATGGCACATGAACTTTGAAGTTATGGTCGATGCGAGATGAAACATAAGCAGGTGGCGAGAATAATGTGCGTTTTATTTCAGGATTCGTGAAAAAGATTTTGTGGAAGAGGCATAGGCGGGCCTGCTTCCTCCTGTTGGAAAGAGTATGAAGATCTAAAGAAGCTTTTATTGATGAGATGCTAGCAGTACGGGACAATTAGCGACCATCAGCCTCTCCTTGCTTCACTTGCCGCCGGCACAATCGTTGCCTTGAAAAGTAATCTTCTTATTCGGAAGCAGTTTATAATACAGCGCCATAGAACGACCACGAACGAACACTTTCCGGCTCTCCACTACCGCGGCTTTTTTCTGCGAATGTTTTTCGCAGCCAGGCTGGCCAGGCGAGGAGGCTACGCAACACATGATCGCTCGGTGGTTTGGTTTGTGTTGTTTTTGGTTACGGCAGACGTAAAGGGAAGAGCCGCCGCACGGCTCTCTCCTCGGAGGAAACTGAGGAAAGAGCAACATTATCTAATCGTTGGGAAAGAGTCAGCGGCCATGCCCCGCAACGCAGATAACCGCGCCTTTCATTCTTTCCTGGATGCTCAAACAGGGAAGGCCACAGCCTGAATAGACTCTCTCCTCAGAGAAGAGAGAGTCGAGCCCTGCCTTACCCCGCAGGGGCGTCTGTGCGAGCAGGCGTTTGGTGTGTGGCGACACCACGGACCTGAGCCAACGGGGGGGTTTCGACCCCCTCCCACGTGTCGCCGTGCGTGGCTTTGCCATGTCCGGGGAAAAGGGGATCCTGGGGGTTGAGCCAATGCTGGGTGATTGGACCTTTAAGGCCCCCCAGCGGCGGCAACACGCCCCTTTGGCCCGTGCTTCCCGTAGACGGCACCCCCGGACTGACCCACCCGGGGGAAATCGGCAGTCGCCTTTTCCTGTCTCTCTCCTCTCACATCTTCGCCTTTTTCTCCTACTTTACATCTTTCCTGTCATCTCCTCTCTTCCATTTACTTCCAATTTTCCTGGCGGCAAGGGTTAACCGTGTGCAAGTAACCAACCTTGGTTAGGAGCATTAGGTTATAGCGGCAACGTACGGTTGGCATGGTGGGGCTAGTTTTGCTACCTCTGCTGTGTCCCCTCGTTGGGCTCGGTGGTGGGCGACCGGCATTGCCGCCGAACAAATAATACTACACATGGGATCCTCCAACCCTTTTTTGAATGATCGCCCCCCAAAGAGGTGGCGCACCGACGGAACTGCCCTATTATTCTCAAAAACAAAAGAAACATTTCCAAAATTCCACGTGCTTCATTGTGAACACTCCTCTGTAAAAGCTCGGGCTATTTCACCATTTCTGGTCGCGAAATGCCTTAGAGAAGCGATTGGGATTGGTTACAAAGCGACAAAGATGGCGAGTGGCGATTTACTCCTGGAACTTAAAGACAAAGAACAGTACGACAAACTCTCACAGCTCACAGCATTTGGAAATATCCCTGTTTCAGTAAGTACACACCGAACCATGAATACAGTTAAAGGCGTAGTGTCCGATGATGATCTTATGCAAGTGACTGACGAAGAACTGATGGATGGCTGGAAAGATGAAAATGTTATCAATGTACAGAGAATTAAAATCAGGCGCAACGACACCGAAATCCCCACGAAACACCTCATAATTACTTTCGGCTCCACCACTCTTCCAGAATACTTAGAAACAGGCTATGTGAAGCTCCGCGTCAGGCCTTATATTCCTAACCCGCGACGCTGTTTTAAGTGTCAGAGATTTGGTCACGCTTCACAAGGCTGTCGAGGGCAGCTTACCTGTGCGAAATGCGCTGCCAAGGACCACGCTGCAGATGAGTGCAAAGAGGAAGTGCATTGCGCAAACTGTGATGGCGGCCATCCCGCATACTCCAGAGCTTGCCCAGCCTGGAAGAGAGAAAAAGAAATAATTACAGTTAAGGTCAAAGAAAATATATCTTTCCGTGAAGCTAGGCAACGCATTTCCCCAGCATTTGGCTTCAGAACAACATTCGCCGAAGTGGTGCAACAGGGGGCCGCACCACAACGGCTCTTGGCAGCTCCTCGAGCCACGCATAGCGTGCCGAGGGCGTTGCCTTCCGCCCCCATGGCGGGAACAGCGAAAGCTGACCCGCCATCTTTGAACACGGCTACACCGGCAGCCTCTACCAGCTCTGGCAGCAGCCAGGGCAGCTCAGAGGCTAAGGACAGCGCATCGACCTCCGAGCCGGTGCAGCCAAAGGCCTCGCCTCTTCAGACGAGGTCACATCGTACACACCACTCGCAAGAGCGCCTGTCCAATGCCCCACAGGAGGCAATGGACACTACGACGAGTCAGACGGCGCAAGTAGCGCCAAAGAAGCGGCGAGTTCTCGACCGCTCCAAGAAAGACAAATCCCACACCACAGGGCCTGGAAAGGCTCTGTGATCTAAGGCAACACTTCCTATTTTTACACACAGCAAAACCACACGCAGCACAATGGAGACACAAATAATACAATGGAACGTTAGAGGTCTTATTAGAAATCTTGACGACGTTCAAGAAATACTACAATATTACCTTCCAAAAGTGCTGTGTGTTCAGGAAACACATCTGAACTACAAACACACAAATTTTCTCCGACAATATGTCACTTTTCGGAAAGACCGTGATGACGCCATTACATCATCAGGAGGCGTTGCCGTTATAGTACACAAGAGCGTGGCATGTCAGCCCCTGCGTCTCCAAACGCCCCTTGAGGCAGTGGCAGTTCGAGCTGTACTCCTCGGCAAACTTATCACAATCTGTTCGGTATACATACCCCCTACTTATAACCTACACAAACACGAATTAAACTCACTCATGGATGAATTGCCAGAACCGTACTTAGTTCTTAGCGATTTCAATGCACACAGCAGCTTGTGGGGCGACTCTCGCGTGAATGCGCGGGGACATCTTATAGAGCAGTTTCTTTTGTCATCTGGTGCGTGTCTCCTCAATAAAAAGGAACCCACCTACTACAATCTTGCAAACAATAGTTACTCCTCCATAGATATCAGCATATCATCCCCGTCCATTTTCACTCGGTTTGAGTGGGAGGTGGTGAAGAATCCTTACGGCAGCGACCACTTCCCCATTTTACTTAAAACACCTAAAGAAACAGAATCTCCTCCACAGGCACCCCGGTGGAACGTTGACACAGCCGATTGGGATAAATTTCGGAATCTCACTAGCACTCTTTCGTGGCTTGAGATGTCCTCGTTGACAATTGACGCTGCGGTCGAATATTTTACACATTTCATCGTGGATGCTGCATGCAAATGTATATGTCAACGAAGTGGTACGCCAAGGAAACGCTGTGTTCCATGGTGGAACAGTGAATGTCGCGATGCTCGAAGGAAGCAAAATAAAGCGTGGAGGTTGCTACGCAACTCACCCACTGAGGAAAATTTAATTAATTTTAAGGCGGTTAAATCCGAGGGCAGAAGAACGCGCCGGCGGGCCAGGAGAGAAAGCTGGCAAAAGTTTCTATCGGGCATCAACTCGTATACTGATGAAGCCAAAGTCTGGAATAGAGTTAGGAGGGTAAGAGGTCAGCATACGTATTCAAATCCATTAGTAAACACACAAGGGGAAAGCTTGGAAGACCAGGCGAACTTCCTCGGTGCGCACTTTGAACAGGCGTCCAGCCCATCGCACTACAGCGAAGCATTCAAATGCCACAAAACAAGGATTGAAGGGCAAAACATAGAAAGAAAGTGCAGTGGAAAAGAAGCGCACAACCAACCATTCCGCCTAGCTGAGCTGCTCGCCTCACTAAAATGTTGCAACAAAACTGCCCCAGGTCCTGATACAATAGTCTATGAAATGCTAAAGCAACTTCCGTCTGAGGCAACAAAAACCCTCCTTTCCCTGTACAATGCAGTGTGGCTTTCCGGTAAGATCCCCTCTGCTTGGAAACAGGCGGTGGTAATTCCTATCCTAAAGCAAGGCAAAGATCCGTGCTCCGTGTCCAGTTATCGGCCAATAGCACTTACAAGCTGCATGTGCAAACTTTTTGAAAAGATGGTAAATTACCGACTGATGTATTTCCTAGAAACGAATAAACTACTTGATCCATATCAGTGTGGATTTCGCGAGGGCCGATCCACGACTGATCATTTGCTGCGCATTGAAACACAAATCCGCGAAGCCTTTGTACATAGGCAGTTTTTCCTCTCTGTGTTCCTGGACATGGAGAAGGCATACGACACAACCTGGCGCTTTGGGATAATTAGGGACTTATCACACTTTGGTATAAGAGGTAATATGCTAAACATCATAGAAAGTTATCTGTCTGATCGAACCTTTCGTGTTCGGGTCGGCAACGTGTTATCGCGGCCGTTTGTGCAAGAAACGGGAGTGCCACAGGGTGGGGTGCTCAGCTGCACTCTGTTCATTGTAAAAATGAATTCCTTGCGTTTGTGTATGCCTCCAAACACATTTTATTCCACGTATGTCGATGACATACAATTAGGATTTAAATCATGCAATGCCGCAATATGCGAGCGACAGGTTCAGCTTGGCCTGAACAAGGTGGTCAAATGGGCCGATGAAAATGGTTTTAATTTAATCCCGCAGAAGAGTAGCTGTGTACTTTTCACTAGAAAAAGAGGTCTGCATCCTGAACCCGACATTTACCTAAAGGGTAAGCGGGTACCCGTCAAATCCGAGCAGAAATTCCTAGGCGTAATTTTTGACCACAAACTTACATTTCTACCTTACATAAGACACCTTAAAATCAAGTGCATAAAAAGCATGAACGTTTTAAAGGTATTGTCTCGCACTACGTGGGGCAGTGACACTAAGTGTCTTTTGAATCTTTATAAAAGCCTGGTACGATCACGTCTAGATTACGGGTCTATAATATATCACTCTGCTACACCAAGTGCGCTCAAAATGTTGGACCCTGTCCATCACCTAGGCATCCGTCTTGCCACAGGTGCATTCAGGACGAGCCCTGTGGAAAGCCTATACGTAGAATCAGACGAGTGGTCACTTCGTCTGCAGAGAACGTACTCAACGATAATGTATTATTTTAAAGTCAACGCAAACAGTGAACATCCCACACACACCATTATCAATGATTTGTCCATCTCGCGACTCTTCAGCAATCGTCCAACGCTAAGAGTGCCTTTTTCGTTACGTGTGAGAAATGTGGCCGAAGAAATCGGCGTCCAAATCCTTCAGCACAATATAATGCCACCTCCTGCACACCTCCCGCCGTGGAAGTGGCAGGTTATCATCACTGACCTTTCCTTTCTATATGTGTCAAAGCATGCTCCATCGTCACACATCAAAATGCACTTCCTTGAACTACAACATAAATATGCTTGTTCTGAGTTCTACACAGATGCATCCAAATCATCTTCTGGCGTTTCATACGCAGCGGTTGGGCCGTCCTTTTCGGAGGCTGACGTCCTGCATCCGCAGACAAGCATATTTACCGCAGAAGCTTATGCGGTGCTCTCGGCTGTGACACACATTAAGAAAACGAAAATGCAAAAATCAATTATATATACAGATTCGCTGAGCCTTGTCAGATGTTTGGCGTCCCTGAAAAGATACCGAAACCCCGTGATGGTATTGCTGTACCGTCTCTTGTGCACAATGTATGCGCCCAATCAGGTTGTAGTTATTTGCTGGGTGCCAGGGCATCGGGACATAGAGGGTAATGTTCTAGCAGACCAACTTGCCACATCGGTCAAGCCCAAAGCTGGTAACGCCTCCATGCTGGTCGCTGCGTCCGATATGAAACCATATATCCGTAAGTGTATTCGCACCTATTGGAAGCACATGTGGGATTCTGAGACAGCAAATAAACTCCATCTGATTAGGCCATATATAGGAAAGATTCCGTAAGATTAAAAAAACCGGGGTAATCAAGTCATATTCTGTAGGCTCAGGATCGGCCATACGTATGGCACACATTCCTACCTGCTGACAGGTGGTGAACCTCCCACGTGCATTAAATGTGGCATGACGCTCACAGTCCTCCACGTCTTGCTTGAGTGTCGAGAGTTGGAGCCTGAGAGGAGAAAGCACTTTTCTTTAGGGTACAGACTACATGTGCCATTTCACCCTGCACTGTTTTTAGGCCCAAACCCGCTATTCGAAAACAAGACAGTCCTGAACATTTTCAAAGACGTTGGCTTGTTGCACATCATAAAACCAAGGGACTCGTAGCACGGCCTCTTGACTGAGGCTTCTGCTACGGCGGTGATGGTATGCACTTGCCTCCAGGCCCTTGCGCTCAAGGGCCCTTAGGAGGCAGGAGTGCTGTCCGATGATTTTTAACCCGAGATCTCCTTGTACAATACGAAACTCATTGTAAATAACTTATGCCACTGTCATTATTATTCAGTTTTTAGCACCACAGATATCACCTCAAGACCCATAGACCACCCCACCTGTCAATGTCATAATTTTATTCTCTATATTTTTACGCCATTTACAGCGATCTGATTTTAGGCCCCTTTACAGCCGTGTTGCATCTTGTCATTGTAGCTCATGAGTCACCGCTATCACCACATCCGTGAAATGGCGCTCTTTGGCCACACTTGGCCCTTGCGCCAAATAAAAACTACATATCATCAGAGCCCTGCCTTAGGGAAGGAAAACGGGCCCCCGGTCTCCCCGATCGGCGTCGCCTGCTGTGCGCGCTTTTCTTTTTTCCCGTGCCAGTGTTCAATGTCCGTGCCACCTTGACGAATGAAGCGGGAAAAAAAGTGGGGTGGGGGGGGGGGGCTCTTGTGCACTTTTTCTCCGCGGCAGGGTCAGAAATACCAATGGAAATACCCTCGTCATAGGCGCCGCCACGTGATTCGAGGAATTTTCGGAGCGCGGGATGTTCGAATTGACCGTCGCAGATGCTTGCGCGTTCGAATTACCAGGCGTTTTTGGCCATTGAAATACACATAACTTTGCCGGCACCGCAGCGTCAGTTCGAATAAACCGGAAGTTCGAATTAAGCGTGTTCGAATTAATGAGATTCGACTGTATTACTTTTCCGTTAAATCTTATTGCATTTTCACTTTATTCTTCTGAGTTAATGACGCCTGCATCATGAAGGTTTTTCAATAGATCTTCTGCGCTCTTGCCAGCTTTTCTGTAAGTTTTATAAATGTATTAATCCTTTCTCATACTGCACTTGATACTTAACGTACATGTGTTTTAGTATTAGGAGGTCCTCCCCGTCAGTTCTTGTAACTATGGGACCTCCGAATGTAATACTTATCACTAAAAATGTTACTCTGTATTGAAAGAATTGAATTGAAATTGAATTGAATTTCCAGAGACTGCAGAGAGAGCGAAGGTACTGCAGCGGAAGGTACTGCAGCGGAAACACAAAGTCCGTAAAGAAGCTATATGAAGAAAGCCAACAGCATTCAGAGTACATGCAAAAAAAATGCAGATACTCCAGTTGAGTTTTGCAGTGTCAGGTGACTGCATTTCACTTACCACGTGTGGCTTAACATGCAGCAAATAAAATGGGCTTGAAGTGCCTATGTAGGAGCAGTTAGCAAACCGCTGTTGCCTGCTCTTTCCAGGGTACTGGTGACATCATTGCCACAGCAAGAGGCATTGTAGATTCTTACTGTACCGTGCTGTAAATTATCGGTTTCTCGTCTTTCTGGCATTCAGTGAAAACCACACATGAGAAAAGCAGAACCAAATATTTTTGTTTTCTGGTCTGACGCTGTGATCACTTCTAATTTTGTTTCTCTTCGGTCAGTCTTGCTTTTGTCCAATGACAGCATTCTGTCATGTCCACCATGAACAGTTCTGCCGACAGTGATGTGTTGATTTCATAGCGCGATTAAAATAATAGTGCACTGAAACACAATTTACAAAGACGAGGTAACATGGGAGATAGACTTGCATGGACACGCATTCATCAGCTGCAAAATATCAATGTAAACACAGCCTACAACAGATTCATAAAATCAGTTTCTTTAGTGCCATCGAGCTGACAAAGAAGCATATCACGGCGTCTCAGTTTTAATTTTTGTCTCCTTTTTTTTTTTAAACAAGCAACTATGTCACCACTTTCTGTTGGCAATCACTGCTGCTGCTTGCAGATGCGTTCTCTTCCCTTGTTCGCTCTCCGTGGTAGAGAGTTCTATTGTTGGAGGCAGAAAGCGCTAAGTAAGGGCCCTGGGATCTGGCATAAGTTTGCTGTTGGCCCCTCTTCTGTTAGCCAAGCAGGGCAGCGCTCACCTAGGGTTAGATTTTTCATGTATTGCTCTTGCAGGGAGTCGTATACAGTGACTCTAGTTGTGGGTGGGGCGGGGCTACCTTGACTTCCGCCATTGCTTCCGTTATGCTAACAGGTTCGGGTGTAAGTGTGCCAAGATGTTACTGCCACGTGCAGGTGTTCCCACGCATGGCGTGTGGTGAAGTTTTCTGTGGTTGCGTGGCGAACTGTGTTTACACGGAAATTTATTTCTGAGTGTTCTGATGGCGAAACTACGACTGACCTCCATGACAGTGTATTTAGTGATCGTTGTGCAGTGAAGCACAGCAGGTCTGCACATGTGATAGCTAAGTCATTAGGAATTTCATGCAAGCAAATAAACAATGTTCATAAATTTTTGCATCAATGCCAAAACTATACCCGGCCATCTGGGTGCGCAACCCCCCCAAAAAAAACGTGGAGGGCAGCAAAGTTCTCGGGGGCCCTTTAAATTTCACTTGTGAGGCATACGCCTTGCCACCGGTGCCTTCAGAACAAGCCCGGTCGAAAGTCTTTATGTCGAGGCAAATGAATGGTCCCTCCACCTACAGCGTTCATACTGCGCCTTAAATTATTTTCTGAATGTACACTCCAACAAAGGACACCCTTGTCATGCCACTGTAAATGATATGGCATCCGCAACGTTGTTCCATAACAGACCATCAGTGAGACAGCCATTCTCTCTTCGTGTGAGGAAGCTCTGTGATGACATGGATATTCCACTGCTTGAGCATCACCTAATGGCTCCGCCTGAACCTTTCCCGCCGTGGCTTTGGAAGATGGTAGACTGTGACATGTCGTTCGTGGAAGTGACTAAACATGCACCAGAAGCCCATATCCACATGCACTTTTTGGCACTTCAGTTTAAGTTTTCCTGCCCAGAATATTACACTGATGCCTCTAAATCCCATGCCGGCGTGTCTTATGCAGCTGTCGGCCCATCGTTCTCGGAATCTGATGTTCTACACCCTAACACCAGCATCTTTACAGCTGAGGCATATGCCTTATTGTCTGTACTGAAACACATAAAACAATCGAAAGTACATAAAGCTGTCATATACACAGATTCATTGAGTGTTGTGAAAACCTTAAGTTCATATTGCAAACACAGAAATCCAGTCATTATTGATCTATATTCTCTCTTGTGCTCTATTTACACTTCTGGCCAACATGTGACTGTATGCTGGGTGCCAGGACACCGTAATATAAAGGGGAATGAGCTGGCTGACCAGCTTGCCACATCTGCTATCACAAACACTGCCAAATCAAACATTGCTATCCCTGTGATGGACATGAGAGCTTACGTGCGTAAAAGACTTAATATGTACTGGCAACGATTGTGGGATGCCCAGACCCACAACAAGCTTCATTTAATTAAGAAAAATATAGAAAACTGGCCCCCCACTACGAAATCTAGACGAATTGATGTCCTATTCTCGAGACTGAGAATAGGACACACTTACGCAACGCACAATTATCTTTTGACAGGGGATGAACCTCCGACCTGTGATAGGTGCGGGGAGGCACTGACTGTGCTTCATGTCCTCATACAATGTCAAGATCTCGAGCCTCTGAGAAAAAGACACTTTTCAAGGGCATATCAGGAACATATTCCCCTTCATCCTGCGATGCTTTTAGGAATTGATGCACTTTTTCACCAGCATACGCTATTAAATTTTCTTAAAGATGCTGGCACATTGAAAGTTATTTCTGAAAGACGTACGTAGAACATCCTCTGCAAGTGGATGTTTCTACGAGAGAACGCCTTAAATGCATGCGTCTCTGGCCCCTTGCAAAGCAAGGGCTTCTGAGGCAGCAGTGCCCAGCATTACTTCAGCCTCTTAGTATTCTTATTTATTGTACAGTTCTTAGGCTCATTGCAGACACTTAATGTCACTCTCATGGTTTTAAATGGTTATATGTTTTACGCACTTTGAGTGCGCAGTATTTTAGGCCACTTTACAGCCATCTTGCATATGCCCATTGTAATAGCACTCACCATCGTTTGCTGAATTTCCTTTGTCTTGGCGCTCTTTGGCCAAAAATGGCCCTTGCGCCACAAAACATCAAATATCATCATCATCATATTTCCCTAGTGGCCATGCCTGTGCGTAGGCGCACCAAAACCATAAAGAACTGCTCCTCAGCACTGTTAACTTGCATGCCTTCATATTTAGTTAGCTGGGTTTTTTTTTTTCTAGAATTAAAGTGAAAATGTTCCTCAATGCACTCTGTGACAGTAAACCAGTGTAATACAGCATGTCTTTTTCTGTGTGCATATTTTTTAAGCATAATGTCCGCGATTTCACATCATTGCAGCATGATTTCCAATGCTCTAAGCTCTCCTTGACACATTGGAGCTCTTTTTCGAGGCGCGATGACTTTAATCTCTCAGTGGCCAGCTGTTCTTCAAGTTCCTCAATGCGACTATGCGTGTTGTCAGCTTGGTAGCCTTCATCCATTTTCCTACTACTACTTGTAAAATAATCGTCTGTGGTAGGTGAGCCTAATTGCACACTTTAGAAATCTGGGGCATTACACGAGCTACAACCTTCATGTAACCCCTCGTTAATCACAGGGGAATCAGCTGTAGTAGAAGTCATATTCACACTCACAACATCTGGAGCATATGAGCTAAAGCTTTCATCTAACATAGTCACAGGGTCAGGTGTTGTAGTAGGCGAGGTTAAACGAACACTTTTGAGATCTGGGCATGATGCAAGCTGACTGCAGGATTTGTCGGAGCTTCCACCGGTAGTGCCGATTCTCGCTCCTCCGTCCTAGAAAGATGGAAACGAGGTGATGTTGGAGTTGTTGAGCCTAAAATAAAAGAAACATAGCAATACATGACTGGACAACATATGCCATAAGGAAACGTGACAGTGCAGCAACAGCAAAAAATTTTAAAAAGGGGGGAGGGGGTGACAGTGGGGGTTACCTAGGATAGACTGTGACCGTGGGCCGCAACGCAAATAACGTAGTGGTATACAAGTAATGGAACACAGCTGACAGAAGTTATTCATGCACATATAACTTAATGAGCAAACAGACAATGAAGCCTAGGAAAGCATAGGGGAAGTTACTTGTGGTATTGTACTTTCTCCACAATTACAAAAGCACAAATAACTTCCCCTATGCTTTCCTAGGCT
The DNA here is from genome assembly GCA_013339685.2 of Hyalomma asiaticum. NCBI lineage: Eukaryota > Metazoa > Arthropoda > Arachnida > Ixodida > Ixodidae > Hyalomma > Hyalomma asiaticum. The sequence continues at coordinate 1,340 of JABSTT010005987.1, read as the reverse complement.
TCATTGTCTGTTTGCTCATTAAGTTGTTTCTAACAAAGAGCGAGCCCTTGACCCCTTGCCTTTCGTTATTTCATGCATCATGCACATATTTTCATGTACGTTTTCTATTTTGCGCTGTTTCAAACTGGGCGTCAGCACCGTCCCGTACGGTAGCTCTATGCGTGAAAATGGATGGAACGTAGTCGGGGTGAAGTGGGAATCTCGACGGCTCTCCTGAAACGAAAAAAGGCAGTCGCTTTTTATCCGATTTCGCGCCTTTGTATATACTAGTACAAAGTTGCGGCTTTTACGACAAGGCGTGTATATTCCACTCATGGAAACTAAACTCGATGCTGTAGGATCGTGCGTAGGCATACGGCTTACTCGCCGACAGCATCTTGAAGATCGGTTTTTAAAGGTGTTGCGTAACATTAGGAAATAAAAGCTTAGCTTGGATCGCTACGGTAGTGATATGCGCATGCTGTTACCTTGTTTAAAGTTGCTGCCGCACACACGGGAGCTCGCTGTTGGCGACCATAGAGATCCATCAGCACTGACCCGGACTCATCTTGCCCTTCTCGTTCCGTGGAGAGAAGCCGCAGGAAATCTGAAGAACCCGATTTCTGGGTGATCGCAGAAAATTGAGCTTGTGAGAACGTTACCTCCAAGTTTTATGACCGGCTCTATACGCACGACGTCGTGGGGGTCTGGCGGAAGCTAGTATACGCACGATGCGACTGAAGCGCCATGACGTGGCATCTGCAGAAAATTGAAATGGTCGCGCGGCAGTGCGGCATGGTTGGCCCGTGTCGGTTCGCGTGTCGTTCTGCCCCCGCAAGTGAATATATTGTGATTGTGAAAGGAAGAATAAGGCACTTATTTCTGTCACCCTGTTAGGGACACGGCTCAGCGCCCGCAAGTGCACGATAACTTTTTAGTTGATGTTGTCAAAGCAGCGGTGGTCTTCAGTACGATGTTTCTGTGCAAGCGAGGGCGTGTGCTGCACTTTGTTTACATTACCGCTCTGTAAGTAATTAATTGCGCATGCAGTGAGCAGCAGTTTTCGACGGAGTGCATGTGTTTACAGTACGAGGAGAGTTGGGAGAAACCAGTGCAGAGCGCTGACGTGCTTGATGCAATGGAAATTGGGGACTTTAACAACGTGAACACCTGACCCGTGACTCGCGGGACTGTCCTGCGTTTCACACTTTAATATTTGTGTTCAGCAGCGCCTGGAGTTCATATGCAGCTGGCCATGCTGTTTGAGAATGCATTAGCCGCAAGACTCCGAGCTTCCGGAAAAGTCATCTAGCCGCACTGTTCACGCACCGGCTGCGCTCACCGTGGGAACAGTTTTGTGA
>JABSTT010005986.1:0-14267 GCA_013339685.2 Hyalomma asiaticum | reverse complement strand
CGCGATGGCGCATTCGTGCGGTTACGTTATTACTGTTATGAGCGGTCCCTGTCTTCTGAACGTAGCGAGGTAAGCGACGTACGAGTTGATGCAGTGTTGACGCCGGCACCGGCTTGACAGCCGGGCTGTTCGATAGTGCAATGTACAGGCAAAGTAGCTCGCACTTGTACGTTGTGCGTCAAAAGAGCTATCTGCGCCCTAAAGAATGAATCATGCTTAACACGTAGTACGTATACGTTGAGTATCGCTCGCGGACCGCTCTGACACGGCGATATCTACAAGGCTGCGCTCACAACGCCGGGTGTGCCGGGCTCGCTGACAACGCCGCGTGCAATCGGTTTCTTGCTGAGGCTGAGCTTCCCGGCTACACGGACGGCCACTGTTTCATATTCTAAGGCTTTATGGCGGGGATAACTAAACATTTCCTTCGAAGGCCACTATCAACCAGCTCTGATCTTAAACAGGAAAGCTGCTGCCATCTGTCGGTGCTGATTTCCTCCGCAGAGCATTCGGCACTGGCACGCCTCTGCGCCATTTCGGAGGCTATGTATTTAAATATCTCTTTGCCAGATCAATACCAGCTACTATCTCCAAAGATAGCCAGTGACTCACTGGCTCGCAACTTGAGCTTTGCAAGATGGCGTCGATTATGGCATACCCCCCTGCCCCCCACCCCTCTTTCCACCCACCACATGTACGGGCCCTATGGGGCCCGTACATGTCTCTTGAGGCAGTATGCCTCTTGAGGCAGTATATTAACTCCATGGTAAAAGCGGAACACGTGAAACATGTGTGTGGTATCATTCTCTTCCTACTCAACAGTGCACAAAAGACAAATAGCAAACTAAAGAAAAGAAGATGGCAATATTGTGTGAGAGCAAATGTTGCAGACGGGCTCAACGTATCAGCCGTTACATCATACTTTTTTCCTCGTGAAGTAACAACGTAGTCGTGAATGACGATTCTCCACCGCAAACTCTGCAGTTGTCAGGCAGCTTCTTTCAGGACGCGGGGAGGACCAGGATTTCCTTGCGCCTCGTTTAGTTACCGGCGGGGACAAACGGCGCAATTACGGTTAAATTAATAAGGCGAGCTAGCCGCGCTGCTCCTCGCACGGTTCCGCGAAGCGTAGTTATTATTGCTCCAAGATACGCAGCCCATATGTAAGGAGACTGCGTAACGAACGCGCACAGTTTCGCGAACAAGACTGTAGCTACAGTCATATGGGTACCGGGAAACTTGCGGCATATATCACCTCCGTAATCGACTTAAAAATAAAGGCACGTATTCTGCACTCGGATAGCTCGAAGTTCTTTGTCGCGTCGCCGCTGTTCTACTATTTTATGACGGCCACCGCCAGTACGTTCACCGAAAGCATCTGCTTCGTTGCCAGGCGCTTCGCTGGGCATAAATTAGAGCTCGCTTCCCCGCCAGTCGCACGCGTCGTTCCCATATTGTCCTGCCACGAGCTCAACCGGACGACGGAGCTTTATCACGCGGTGGAAGTGGCCGCGCTTATCAGTGTCACCGTGGTGTCACCGTTTAAAATGCGCTGGGAAACCGGTAGCGGCGATACTGGCTTTCTTGTAGAACAACGAGGGAAGAAATGTCATACCCGCTGCTGCAAGAGTGGTAATAGGAGACTGGACTCAGCTAGTGACAACACGGGGCGGTATGAGGATTAATGAAAAGCACTATCGTGACGCGAAGGAGGCAGTATTTCACTAACCATACGCTTTCAGCCTCACCTTGTGGCGTCAGCATGAGCCTTAAGCGTAACTTTCAAGGCAGTTGCACGCTGTGAAAACTGTAGGAACAGCGGATCGGTTCTCTTACCGTCAATCGTGACGTAACTGGCAAGTGTGTCAAGTCACCATGACGTGCCACTGTCGCTTTCGCTATCACTATCACTATGACTATTAAGAAGATGTCGACATTGGGCAAGGGCGTGGGTAGCGAGTAAACGACCACAGCAGGTGCGCTACGGGCGACGAGGCTTTCTTTCTTTCTTTCTTTCTTTCTTTCTTTCTTTCTTTCTTTCTTTCTTTCTTTCTTTCTTTCTTTCTTTCTTTCTCAGCCTGTCTTCCTTTCCATTTCGAGCTATTCAATTACAGCTACGGCTGCGGGATTCGAACTGGCAACACAGAGATATACATTTTTTACACACTGTAGCAAGGTCATGTTTTGCATAAGGCCCACCATGCAGCAGTGGCGAGAGGTGAAGAGTGTGTTCAACGCGATTGATTAAAGAAGTGCGTGCCCTAACACCACACGTGGCGCATCGCATAACCACCACCATATCTATAGAGTGCCGAGGGTAGGAGGAGTCTGCTTTTTCCCTTTTTCATTACTACACCGACGACAGCACAGGATCGACAAACTGTTAAAAAGGAAAAAAATATTGGCGGTTTGGAACGCCGGGAGTCAAGGCGGATCGGCAGCCACCGAAGCAGCACGAACCGGCTAACAGCGAACAAGGAAACGTCAAGAAAGAAACTACTGTTTCCTGCAGTTGCTGGACATTTATGAAGTGAAATGTGGTAGTTCAAGGATACGAACGTTTATACCAACGGCAAATATTTCTTATATGGTGCCGTTATAAGGCGTGGAAGCGCTTCATCAAGCAAAATAGTTAGGTGAAAAGCTCGCTCTGCATCAGCTTGTGCGAAAACAGACTGCGTACGCGAAATATACGCCGCGACGCTGACGGCTCTATTGCTGCGGCCGGAAGTTAATTTGCAAGCAGTTCTCGTTTCCGAACACCGTACTCCCAGTTGTGGGTATTCCGGTACGTATTCGAACACGCTGTCTTATGCCTCAATTATAGCCTTATTGACCCCTGTGTGCGTTCATTCACTCGGTGAAAAACAATAAGCTTTATCAAAAATGTGACTTTTACCAGGGCATCATTGCCACCGAATAACTTATTGAAGGAATGGGCGCTACTTGGAATTGTGTTGGCATTGTGTTGGGAGCTCTTAGAAATCCGTGAAATGCGTTAGAAATAAACGTTACGAGGTCAGTTATCCTTGGCAGTTTGGCGTGTTCGAAGGGATTGATATTATGCGCGCAACACACTGACAAGAGGAACTGAGCAAGGGACGCCACGAGGGCCCGTTATGCGTTTTTTCGTGCCTCCGATATGAAATATATTAGACAGCTGAAGCGCTGCTAGCTTCATTATGCTTTATTCAGAGATTACGGTGCATCGTTAAAAGGAAGTTCCGATAGGGCTAATAATTTTCAAGGGTATTGCGCCCCAAACTGACTATATGACTATGAGAGACGCGGTAGTGGAGGGCGCTGGGAATTTCGACGATGTCAGGTTCTTTACTGTGCACTCCCGTCACACAGTACGCGGTCCGATAGTATTTCGCCTCCATCGAAATGCGGCCGCCGCGATCGGGATACGATCCCGTGACGTTCTGGTCAGGAGACCACTAAACCATAGCGGCGGTGCAGTTCAGAAGGGGTGGTGAGAGGGCATATAGAACTCGCATATTGCCGCTGCACGTTTCTATGAATATGTTAAAAGCATTAGCACCGTCGAGACATGCCGAATTTATGATGAATTGTACTTGTTATTGATTGGCCCAAGGTTAGACGGGCAGATGAGATAAGAAAGCTTGCTGGGGTAGCGTGTTCGTAGTCAGCACAAGTACGGGATTTTTGGAGATCTATGGGGGAGTCCCTTGCCGCGCAGTAGCCGTAGACAGGCAAATGGCAATGGTAACGACAAGGACGACGACGATGATGATACTGGTTATCACACGCGGCAGCGAATAGTACCATGACTGTTAGAAAAGTAAGGCCGGCCGCGTCAGTATAGTGGCTGTCGTACTCGGCTGCACATCCGAAGGCCGCGAGACAGCATCCCGGCCGCGGCGGCTGCATTTCAACGGAGGCAGAGTATTGAGGGCCATGCACTGTGCGATGCCAGGGTGCGTAAGGCAATCTCGGGTGGTTGGAATTTTCGGAGCCCTCTATTACGGCTTCTCATAACGATATCGTGGTTTTGGGACGTAAAACCCCAGAAGCCAATATTTATTAAGCAAAAGCCGTTCGGTTTACATTTAAATATTATTGAGTCAGTGCGAAGGCCACCATATACAAAGGTATCTAATGATTGCTTATGAATTTAGTGAAATTCTATTTTGGATCCAGTGATCGTTTCCTGCAGTAGAACGTGGACAGCACTTCCCGCGAAAATCTTCATTACCGGCATTTACGAAGTATGCAGTGGTAATCGATTTTTCTCTATGACCAGGTCACCAGTTGCCAGAAATCATGGAGAGATGAGTCTGGTTTATCGTCCGGGAGCTTTGTGCGAGAGAGATGGTGTAGAACGACGCGGAGGCTTCAGAAAGTGACATTCAGTGGACTTGATTTCAGAAGTTTTACGTTCCGAAACCACGATATGATAATGATAGACGGCGTACTGGATGGATATGGAAATTTCGAGTTGTTCTGTAACGTGCACTTACTTCGCACAGTCAACGGACCCCAACATTTCGCCTCCATCCAAATGGATCCGCAAGATGAGGGTTCAGGTGCACTCGAAGAACAGCGGCGTTATTGAGGCAGTTCCATTATTACGGCAGATGAAACCGTATAATAGAACCAAGAACTGCGAGTTCAACAATGATTCGAAACTGCTGTTCGTACTGATCAACTTGCTCTTTTTGCGCCTCTTCACTGCTTACACGGTTGTAAAGTCGGTGTTTCAATACCACTGGTTGTGCGAGTGTTGGTAGAGGAAGTGCTCAACGGCCGATACAGAGAATGAAGGCGGTCAAATCAAACAGGCTTTTTGAGCTATCGACAACACTAGCATAATCGAAGTTATCTACATCTTACTGGCGTCACAAGAGGGCTGTCCTACGAGACAAAAAAAAAGACAAACAAAGCAACTCTCAAAACATCGATACTACTTTCCTTCACCGAACCCCTTTTCGCATAACAGGGCCGTCGCTGTCGATGGACATTGTAAACTGGTAGTTTGCTGGCGCTGATTATCTGTGCAGATGGTTCACGGAAGCGGGTGAAGCATTGTGACCGGCGCTGAGAACTAAATGCCGTTATACACGAAAGTGAATATGGCTGTTATGCGGGGTTTAACGTCCCAAAACCAGTTCTGATTATGAGAGACGCCGTAGTGGAGGTCTCCGGAAATTTCGACCACCTGGGGTTCTTTAACGTGCACTGACACCGCACAGCACACGGGCCTCAACATTTCGCCTCCATCGAAATGCAGCCGCCGCAGCCGGGATTTGATCCCGCGACCCTGGGATCTGCAGCCGAGTACCATAGCCACTAGACCACCGTGGCGAGGCAAGTGAATATGGTTTGTGCGAAGCTAAATGCGTCACAGAAACAAAAGAAAACAGTTTCAATAAAACAAAATTTTTATCTGTGCGAGCTAGCAGCCCACGCTCTTTGAATAACCCTATGCGCCCCTTGTTACTAAAATTTTTGTTGAGAAAGCTTCAGCGACGATGGAATGCTAATATCGAAATCACCTTTCTCAGCCTCAGAAATGTAAAAGAGAGCGCCGAGCCCAAACAGCGTTTTGATTTACACCCCGCTAACCACTACTGCGTTGGCAGTGTAAAAGACCATGAGAGTTTAGTTCCTTAATATTGCACAAATATTCCCATTCAACGCTGTCAGACGTCATCACACAACACTAAGTAACTAAAATTTCCAACCTCCTCTTCTGCATGATAGCAAGTGCGTAGCGGCTGAAATGTCGCGCCGCCTAGTGCGAATGCGGATTCTATTGACGGCCTCATATGATGATTAATTTCTGGAACTGAACGTACCAAAACAACGCTAGGATTATGAGAGACGGCCTAGTGGAGGACTACATAAAAATTTAGAGCATATCCACGGAGTGAATGATAATGAGCGGGCGAAGCTCGGGAGGTTCATCTTAGATCGTGCCGAGTTCCGGATTATTTTAGTTAACGCGCACGCTACGAATCTTCATGGTTCAACTATGTACAAGTGAAATCTCCAACCGGCACTTCATTGCAAGTCAAGATCCAGTGCATATATATATATATATATATATATATATATATATATATGGGTGGCCGGTGAACGGTTCTCCAGCGCGAGCAGTCGGTATTTCTCAATCAAGAAACTCGCTAGAAGACGCTGCCTGCGCCAACGTTGTCTCTCGCTGGAGAGGGCGCGTTCTCCTTCTTTGCGAGCTGGTAGAGCGTTCATCTAAAGAAGAGCGTTTCCATAGTCGACGCGCGCCTTTCGCTCTCTCGCTCTCTCTCTGTCTCTCTCTCTCTGTCACCGAGGGCACTTGCCGAGGGCGAGCGCGAGCTTGCGGGCGTTGCATGGCGTTGCATGGTATTGTGAGTGGTGTAGCTTACACGATACGCGTGATAACCGATCCACAGCTTAAGGAGCTTCGCCCCTAAAAGAAATCAGCTGCTGTTCTTTAAAGCGCAGTGACATTGCAGACTGCCAGAAAGATCTCCTTTCGATGAGAAGAGCTTGCACAACGTTGATGCAGGGACACTCGCGCAATCTGACTAGCTGTGTGGTAAACAAATCAATGCGGTAAAGATTATTCAAGAGCCATTTTGGCACATATTCATGTTGCTTTTTCAGCACGCAAAGTCCCAGATATTTTTTTAAACATGCATGCCGCTCTTCCTAAGAGAGGTACGGCAAGTTACAGGGGCGCTAACGGTATATGATATTCTGTGTTGAAGGCGTGTAAAGAAATAGGACCTAAATGTTCCGAAAAAGACCCACTTTTTTCTGTTCTGATTGGGTTTGCGGTGAAGAGTTCGGAGTATATGTTCCCTCGTCTACTGCACTTCCCTGTTTTTATCGGAAAAAGAAAAGAAGATTGGTCCCACGGAAAGAAATATAGACAAGTAAGGAAATCAAACACCTAGCTGACACAGATTTAAAAATAAAATCGTAAAAGACCCGTGAACTCCTGGAATTTGCAATACCCCTAAATAGCAAGGTTGATGCTATATTGCCAATTTTGAATGTGACCTCGGGTGAGCGATATTGAGAGACATGTTACTTTTCTTTCCTTACATGATACTTATTGCAAGAAACTTGCTAATTGGATAAAGTACTGTTGCAGTGACTTAGCAACAATAATCGCAGAAACTCTACAAATAACACTGAGAGTCTACAATAGAAATTCACTGGCAGAATGCACATAAGTGTTACAGGGAGAGTCCTTCAAGGTTTGCTGCACATCATAGCTGGTAGGGATGAGCACCTTACCTAGTTGGGGTACTTCAAGATTTACGTCAAGTTCGTCGTAAATGTCCATTAGATGCATGTACTCCCACGTCGTGGATCGTGCCGAGTTCCAGATTACTTGAGCGAATGGCGCGCGTTGACTATGGAAACGCTCTTTCTGCTATGAACGCTTTGCCACCTAGCACGGAACGAGAATGCGCCCTCTCCCATGAGACACAACGCTGACACACGCAGCGTCTCCAAATCGTCTGCTCGCGCTGCACAACAGTTCACCGCCCACCTCATACATTAGACCATAGAGTTTCTTACTATAAATATATATATAGTGTATAAGTAGGAAACTATGCATTAGACACTGGATCTTCACCTGCAATGTAGCGGCGGTGGGAGATCTCTCTTGTGCGTCGTTGAACCATATGAATTCGCAGCGTACGCGTTAACTAAATGTAATCCGGAACCCGGCACGATATACTGCGTGGGAGTGTAGGAACCTCATAAAGGCTTGGAACGTAAGTTACAACGGGTGTGTAAGCATACATGCGCGTTGTCACTCATTTGCATGCATGAGTGGGCGATGTCACGGGTGATTTACGGTAACACCAAGCGATCCCCAATGCTTCGCCTACTCGTCATGGTTCACTCTATGGAGATGCGAGGATTTTTTTAAATGCGCAGCATTTCTTAGCGAACTTCGGAGAGTTTGAGCGTATCTATCTATCTATCTATCGAGCCGCCTACGATTTTGTGCTCTCCTGGCCGTTTCGCTAATCGGATGTTTACGAAAATTGGTATGCCACATCATGACTACATGACGAACATAAATGAGGTCATAACATGAAAATCATGATATGCATGTCATGAGCGGCATGATTTACATGCCACGGTCCTAGGGCTCTCCTGACCGTTTCGCTAATGGGATGTATGCGAAAATTGGTATGGCACAACATGACTGCCTTACGAACATAAATGGCAGGTCATAACATGAAAATCATGATATGCATGTCATCAGTGGCATGATTTACATGCCATGGTCTTGGTGCTCTCTTGGCCGTTTCGTTGGTGGATGTGTAGGAAAATTGGTATGCAACGATATGACTGCATGACGAACATAAATGACAGGTCATAACATGAAAAGCATAACATGCATGTCATGGGCGTTTCTTCGCTGCTTTCCGCGCGTGCTGCGAAACACACGAACGCTCGCGGCGTCGCCCTTTGGAACAGTGTGCCGCAGGTTTGGAGCGCGCGTCTCAAAGGAAATAAAACGAAAGGTGGGACGGGCGGTCGCTGCTGCTATAGAGTTGGAGACGCGCATCGCTTTCGCGTATTTTAATTCAATTCAATTCACTGTTTATTCAGACAAAAACAGAGATTGCCTAGGTTGAAGGGACTAAAGGCAGATTACCCCTGCCTGACTAAGGTGCGTCCACCCATACATTTGCTCAGGTGAAGTGGAACAAAGATACAAATTTCATTCTTCTTTTAAATGAGGGGACACATAATTAAAATTCAAAAAGTATAACAGATGTCGAAACATACGTTTTAAAATAACGCATTACAGTCATCACCAATTTCCAGTAGAAAGATAAAAAATATATATATAAAAAATATATATATATAAAACTGAAACCATGAGACATTTCTGACAGAATTACTAAGTACCATAAAGAAATACATTTGAAAAGAAAGAAATAAGCAACTTTCATCAAATATACAAAGTACGCAAGACACAAAAGAAATATCTATAATAAATAATACAATTATGGGTCCTTACAAGTAAGGAAGTACATCTTAACTTTTTTCTTCACACTGTTTTTAGTATTAGGTTCTTCCAATTGTTCACGGACATAGCTATTTTTTGTGGATTAGATAAGGTATTTCATATGATAATGTTTGCTTACCATAGGTTGCTCTGAATAAAGGCAATTGAAAACGATCGAAGCGTAGATCATAGGGAGTATCGCTTGGTTAGCAATGCTCCATATAAGTGCCAACGGTGTTTCCTATTTCATTAATGACATATAAGCTGAGTTTAAGCTTGTATAATTGGTAGACAGTAAGCATCTGAAGCTTGCCGAAAAATGGAGGAGTATGTTCTCTATGTTGCAGATCTTCTATGTAGCCTACAGACCTTCTTTGTAAATCTAACAGCCTGTCTAGATTGATTTTGGAAGTTGTGGCCCAAATTAAAAGACAGTAATGTAGATGAGAATGAACTAACGAATAATATAGCTGGAGCTTTAACCAGTTTGGAACTAGGGACCTAAGTTTGTTTAAAACAGAAATCGATCGAGACATATTGGCGTGTACTTTATTTATTTGGGGTGTCCAACTCAGGTGCTCATTAAAAAGTACACCTAAAAATTTAAACAAAGGGACTCATTGGATTTCATTATTTTTAAAGCAGAGAGAAATCCAGAAATCTTCACACTTGTTTTTACTCTTAAATAAAATAAATTTAGTTTTACTAACATTCAATTGTAGTTGGTTCGAATCCAGCCAATAAGAGAGTGAGACCAGGCATTCATTCGCTTTCTTCTCTATATCTTTTAGACAGCTGCCAGAGAAGAACAAGCTTGTATCGTCTGCATACATAACTGTAGAAGAAGCCACTGGCACGTGAACGATATCATTTATATAAATAATAAAAAATAGAGGTCCCAGTATAGAACCCTGAGGCACACCTAGTGTCCCTGTCACAGTCTGCCCAATTTTGCTTCTTCTCTCCGCCAGGCAGTGCATTCTGGCGCTGATGTCGCACATGGAAAACTCGACTGCACGGAGCCTATACGAAAATTGGTTTGGCACAACATGAAAAGTTTGGTATTGCGAGTTTCTTTGCAGCGCGGTAAACGATAATGAGCGATGCCACTCCGAACGAGCTGTTAACATTTTTAGGGGCGAAGCTCCTTAAGGCGTGGGTCGTGCGTCCCCGATGTATGTAGTAGTAGTAGTAGTAGTAGTGGTAGTACGTAGCCACCGGCGCGTGCCTGCCGGGAGGCACGCACGCGCCGAGGCCGAGCGCGTAGCTCCCGGCGCTCGCCCTAGCCGCGAGTGCCGGGAGCCACGCGCTCCCCGGCAAACTCGACACTGCCCCGGCAAACGCGAGAGACAACGTTGGCGCAGGCAGCGTCTCCTAGCGAGTTTCTTGATTGAGAAATACCGACTGCTCGCGTTGGAGAAGCGTTCACCGGCAACCCATATATATATATATATATATATATATATATATATAATATATATATATATATATATATATATATATATATATATATATATATGCACTGGATCTTGACTTGCAATGAAGTGCCGGTGGGAGATTTCACTTGTGCATTGTGCATAGGTGAACACGTGAGGATTCGTAGGATGCGCGTTAACTAAATTAACCCGGAACTCGGAACGATCTACGATGCACATCCCGAGCTTCGCCCACTCATCATCATTCACTCCGTGCATATGCTGTAATTTTTTCTATTACCCGATCTTGCTTTTTTGTTTCGGCGCCATTTCATGCCGAGAGGAGAGTAGGTGAGACAAGGAGAGGAGGGGGAGGAGGATGCGCATGTACAGTGCGAGTGTGACACCTAAGCTTCTTCGCATCTAAAAAGAAGGTTCCTCATAAAAGTGGAATTTTAAACAAACATCATTACAAAGAATTCGGTTGAGATAAAAGGACGTTGAGAAAAGATAACTACACAAAAGCTATCTTTCTAAATATGTATGACATCTTACAATAACTGAAGAAAATCGGACTGTGATACAATCCGAATTTTCGACACCTTTTCTCCATTTTCCGGTGCTATGCGAAAGTTTTATTTTTCTCTCTTACCCTAAGACTAAAATCTTCACATATAGAGGAGTTAGTGTTTTCAACTTGTAGCCTTTCTTCAGTATTATTGATTTTTTTCTGAATCAAGTAAGCGTGGGTTGACCGGTCTCGTTTTATACTTAGTCGGCCTGCTTAGGCGATGCATTCGTTCTACGGTAACTGGTTGGAAGCCAAGGGTATTCATGATGGTTGCTTGATTGAGGCTGCCCTGCAGCGTTTCGTAGTTTTCGCCAACAACCTCAGGCAATCCGTAAACAATAAGATTAGATCTTCTGTTGTGGTATTCCAAATCGTCAACCCTATTTTCTAGTCTTTTAAAGGCCCCTTCCGAGTGCATATGTGTGTCCTGCGGAAAATGTTATGTGGGACAGACGGGACGCTGTTTGAATGACCGGTTAAGAGAGCATCGGGCAGCGGTTTCGTCGCTTGCCGCGGGGGGCCACTTGGCCGATCATTGTAAGCGGTGTGGGTGCGCACCAGCATTTCGTGCAACTCGGGTGTTGGGAACGGGTCATGACCAGTTACGACGTGAGATCTGTGAGGCCATGAATATATACAGGGAGGCAGACAGGTGTGTAAGTGTGCCCTCAATTGCCCTAACGAAAAAGGATATTGGCTTCCTGGAAGGGCGCATGCGCGACGCGTAGCCTGGCACGTGTAGCTTCTGTGTAGGCAGAATGGTGACGTTTCTTCAGATTAGATCTTGTTTTTTACACTATATATGTCACATGTCCAAAGTAAAATTTTCAGTTGAAGTCTAGCGGTCGTCCTGTGTGCTTCTTTCTCTGTCCTTGTTTTTGTTCCGCTATAGTATGTTTTTAAGTCAAGACCAACTATCCCAAATTTCAGCGTTAACTGCATATGTTATTTTCGCATGAGACTACTTTTTCTTCAAGTTTGGAAAGAGAGTCAATCTTCATCTGGAGTTGAGGGAGCTGACGATTCTTTGGTCTCTTTTATATCAGTGGCGATATCTTTCGGACTGTCGGGAACTGTCGAGGATCCCTGTGCGTGTCGAGATGCCACTGACGTCTACATGTAACCTGTTCATATGTCTACGGTACCCAACCCATCGCCCACCACTCAATTCGCTACATTGCCGCTGATGCATTCCACAAATTCACGAAGACAGGTTTCACTTTCCTGTTATACTGGTCCCTGTGACAAAGGGATCGACCACATTTTTTTGTACAACTCACTAGAATGCAGCATAAATTATCGCGATAATTTTCGCGTATTATCGTGTCTGTGTGATAGATAAGCTATTAAATATTGTCTACGTGCATAGTGATGGCACTTAATTGCTTGAAAGGAGAAAGCAGTTGACGTTAGGCCATAAAGTCTTCCGTATCCTCAAGGCTCCGGTACGGTAAAACAGTTGCATTGGCTAAGGTACCTATGGAGGTTTTTTTCTTTTATTATGGCACCTTTTCCCGCCATAAAACGTACACATTTCGGGATGTGTACTATGTAATGAAGTTAACTTGGAACTTGAGAATCCGTACGGCGAGAAAACTGCGAAACAAAGAAAGAAAATCTAGCACGCCCTCTCTATCTGTGGTGTAGGAGCTACTCAGACAGAAATAGACATGAGTAGGACGTTAAAGCCACTGTCTTTAGTTCCATTTGCATATTCTCTGCCCTGTGGGCGATTTGATCGTTACTGGAGGGCGCAGAATCTGCCGCATGTGAGTCCCAGAACATCCACTGTCGCTGCAGGTTTCGTAATCGCGATGACCGAATAAAAGTGGCCGAAACACAGATAAATAACTAAGAAGCTGCGAATACCCATGGTTGATGTCGTCATGAAGCGTGGAGCAGTTAAGGAAGAGCATGTGTTAGGTGGTCCTAGAGTTGTGTCTTTAAGCGAATAAGGGGACCTTGGTGTCACGCTTTGTCGTGTCTTTGGGGAGTACGAATACTTAGATGTTACGGTAGATTTCTCAAGAATGATCGCCTCCCTATTTTCCCGTCGCATCGCATTCCCTTTGGTGGCGGCATGCAGGATAGCATTCTGGCGACGCTCCAGATGGGCACTACTCAGCGACCAAAAAGCTATACTCAGCCCGCACAACTGTCGGCGTTCTTATAGCAGCGCATCACCGGGCTCTGGGGAAGCCAAGCGAGCACGTCATGATGTGCGATGAAACGAGGGCATTTGGAATATTTCCGAATGCACTTCGCAGTCCCTAGAGACCACCGAGCTCTCACTGGTCACAGCCGGCCACTGGGTATGCCAAGCGGCGCATTTTCATGTAAGAGCACTGGCTCATCGTTGTCATCACGTGGTCGTGGCTAAAGCATCACGGGATAATGAACGTTACTTCATAGACTAACTTCGTAAATATAATGCTATGGTTTCGTTTGTACGCAATAAGAACACAATGTTGCGAAACGTGGAGGCATGCTGGGGCTGCTGTAGCACGTGAAGCTAGTACGGAGACTGCGGGACATTTTGACGAATAAAAATTACAGCATATCCACGGAGTGAATGATGATGAGTGGGCGAAGCTCGGGAGGTCATCGTATATCGTGCCGAGTTCAGGATTAATTTAGTTAAGGCGCACGCTACGAATCCTCATGGTTCAACTATGGACAAGTGAAATCTCCCACCGGCACTTCATTGCAAGTCAAGATCCAGTGCCTATATATATATATATATATATATATATATGAACGCTTCTCCAACGCGAGCAGTCGGTATTTCTCAATCAAGAAACTCGCTAGGAGACGCTGCCTGCGCCAACGTTGTCTCTCGCGGGTGAGGGCGCGTTCTCCTTCTTTGCGAGCTGGTACAGCGTTCCTCTAAGAAAGAGCGTTTCCATAGCCAACGCGCGCCTTTCGCTCTCTCTCTGTCTCTCTCTCTCTCACAAGACAGCAGAGGCACGCGCCGAGACAGAGAGAGAGAGAGAGGCACGCGCCGGGAGGCACGCACCGAGAACGAGCGCGTGCCGGGAGGCACGCTGGTTAAGCCTGACGACTGACGCGTGACATGGTTAGACTAAGAGGAGCTTCGCGCCTAAAAAGAAAGAAATACAGGAACTGCTGAGAAGGTGAGCTAGGCACTGCTTTCATTTCCCGTTGTGTTTAGTTCTAGCATCGACATCGCGAGGCGCAAAACGCTATTGGCTTTCGAAAATATTCGCCTTTCAGTTATGAGAACAATTACCATTGACGGAGTTTTTGGCGGTTT
>JABSTT010005985.1:0-15150 GCA_013339685.2 Hyalomma asiaticum | reverse complement strand
GAATATATGTGATTGTGAAAGGAAGAATAAGGCACTTATTTCTGTCACCCTGTAGGGAAACGGCTCAGCGCCCGCAAGTGCACGATAACTTTTTAGTTTGATTGTCAAAGCAGCGGTGGTCTTCAGTACGCTTTTCTGTGCAAGCGAGGGCGTGTGCTGCACTTTGTTTACATTACGCTCTGTAAGTAATAATTGCGCATGCAGTGAGCAGCAGTTTTCGACGGAGTGCATGTGTTTACAGTACGAGAGGAGTGAGAGAAACCCGTGCAGAGCGCTGACGTGCTTGATGCAATGGAAATTGGGGACTTTAACAACGTGAACACCTGACCCGTGACTCGCGGGACTGTCCTGCGTTTCACACTTTAATATTTGTGTTCAGCAGCGCTGGAGTTCATATGCAGCTGGCCATGCTGTTTGAGAATGCATTAGCCGCAAGACTCCGAGCTTCCGGAAAGTCATCTAGCCGCCACTGTTCACGCACCGGCTGCGCTCACGTGGGAAACAGTTTTGTGATGGGCATATTACAGAAATGCCTCTTTGTCATGAAAGACATGCACTCTGGTGTATCATAATATACAAGTCTTGATATTTCCTCATTCGTAAAGCTCATAACTCCAATATATGTTTTCATTTCTTAATGAATTTCACGCGTCTATGTCGGAGGCGAAAGGAATGCGCTGCAAGTCACTCGGTACTCGAGCCACTCGTAACTTTCCTTCAGCAGGCCGCAGTTGTTCGTGAACGCCTGAGCCCATGGCATGGCGGAGCCTGGTAACACGTACCCTAGCCGTATTCTGCATTGCAACACAGGCCCAGGCCAGGAGCGGGCTGGACCTCATCACGCACACCCAGTACCTAGCCGGGTTCGGGCTTGATGTTACAGGCTGGGCTTGAAGCTTGAGAAGCAGGCCAGCGCGCGCGGGGCCCGTATTGCAGTATCAGGCCCTTCCCGTGCTGTAGTCCAACCAACTCCATCATCGTAGGAGAAACGATGTAGACCGCTTGGAATGACCATGAACGCCCTAGATTTTTGCAAAACCTTTTGCAATGCCTTTGGCGTATTGACAGATATCCATGTACGTGTCCAGGTGCTTCGCATACACCGTTAAAGTAAAGATTCTAGCCAACTTAGAGGGAAGGTTCCCAAGGACCTTTGAGGTTGCCTCTAAAAGCGCTAAAAGTGTATATAAGCACCTTAGAACCTAAGGGCTTCTCAGTCCACAAAAAGGTGAGGCACAGGTTACAAAAATTTCTGGATTTAATGTAAATTTCTGTTACTCCTTTTTCGTATGCTATTTGAACCATCCCTAATCACGCCGGTATCTCCAAGTGTTCGCCATTTTATTCTTTAGCCTTCATCTTACCAACAAATTTTGTCTGCCTTTCAGACAACAGAAAAAAAGAAAGCTTAAAGGAACGTTTATCATGAAGAATACACATGATGAACAAGGCACTTACTTGCAAATCGGAGCAAGCGGTAAGACTGTGCACGTTCTTCAACGAAGTGCAATACTTCCAAGAAATATTGCATTTGAGGCATTTATTCATGACCTTAACCCGTTTTAACCTTATGTATGTATGTATGTATGTATGTATGTATGTATGTATGTATGTATGTATGTATGTATGTATGTATGTATGTATGTATTATGTATGTATGTATGTATGTATGTATGTATGTATGTATGTATGTATGTATGTATGTATGTATGGGGAGGCTGTCGCAGGGCTCTCCTGTCCTCGCTCACGTGGTAAACACAAAAATTGAGATGATGGGGTATGAATCTAATGACGAACGTGGATCCCTTACAACAATGCCATATATGGCGATATCAGGAATTGGGCAAATGTGGCTATATACGGCACGTGCCCGTATGTGGCCGTATGTGGCCATATTTGCCTCAATCGTTTTAGAACCATATGTGGCCATGAAAGACGCACACGAGGAATGCCATGTACGACTCTGGTGCGTACTGGGCAAATACGGACACGTAGGGACACGTGCCCTAATAGCCAGATATGCATATATGGCCATATATGCATATCTGGCTATATATGGCACGTGTCCCTACGTGTCCGTATTTGCCCAGTACGCACCAGAGTCGTACATGGCATTCCTCGTGTGCGTCTTTCAGTGCCACATATGTTTCTAAAACGATTTAGGCAAATACGGCCACATACGGCACGTGCCATATATAGCCACATTTGCCCAATTCCTGATATGGCCACATATAGCATTTTTGTAAGGGATATTATCTTGTTATAACTAACATGTTATGTTTGTCATCTACTGTCCGCCAAAGAGTAAAGAGACAAAAATTTATCAACCGTGACAAAGGACAGTTCACCTTCGGTCAGGACACTGTCCAATCGAACGTGCTGACTGACGCAGCAGAACTGCCTTCTGGCCCCTGTTAAGCTTGTCAGGGAAAGCCCAAAGGATGTCGTCCGATCATGCACGTGCTTTTTGTTAACACAGCGTGGGAATCTCTGCGTCCAGCCGAAACAACGCAGGAGAACAGACGTTGTTCACGAGCTTAAAGAGTAACAGTGCATCAGCTTTCTTTGCTGCAAATGTCGTCGAAAGACGACGTCCTTCTGCCCCCCTTAATACTAAACACCCACTCTTCTCCTCTTCCACACCTCACGCCTTAGGGGCGAAGCTCCTTAGGGCCTGACCTTGTCGGCGTGCGTCACGGTACACAAAACCGAAACCAAAACTGAACAGCTGCACGACAAAAGAAAATTCATAGCATATTCACCGAGTGAATGATGATGAGTGGGCGAAGCTCCGGACGTTCATCGTAGATCGTGCCGAGTTCCGGATTAATTTAGTTAACGCGCACTCTACGAATCCATATGGTTCAACTACGCACAAGTGAAATCTCCCACCGGCACGTCATTGCAAATCAAGATCTAGTGCCTATATATATATATATATATATATATATATATATATATATATATATATATATATACATATGGGTAGCCGGTGAACGCTTCTCCAGCACGAGCAGTCGGTATTTTTCAATGAAGAAACTCGCTAGAAGACGCTGCCTGCGTCAAGCTTGTCCCTCGCGGGTGAGGGTGCGTTCTTCTTCTTTGCGAGCTGGTAGTGCGTGCATCGCCGCGGTGGTGTAGTGGTTACGGTACTCGGCTGCCACCCAAAATACGCGGGTTCGATCCCGGCCGCGGCGCTCGCATTTTCGATGGAGGCGAAAATGCCAGAGGCCCGTTTACTGTGCGTTGTCAGTGCACGTTAAAGAACCCCAGGTGGTCTAAATTTCCGGAGCCCTCCAGTACGGCCTTTCTCTCCTCTCTATCTCTTTCACTCCCTTTCCCCCTTCCCCACGGACGCTTAGCCGTGCTCCCTACATGGGCTGCAGAAATTAGCGTCCTTTCCTAACCGAACCACAATCAATCAATCAATCAAGAAAGATGATTGATGCGCCAAGGGCGCGCCTCCCACACGCGCCCTCCTAGTAGCGCGTTCCTAGTAGGTAACGCGCTACTACAACGGACGGACAGACGCAAACCTTAAGGAGCTTCGCCCCTAAAAAAACGAACACATCTGTGTAAAACCAACCCGACTTTACGTGTACATCAGTCAAGTATATGACAGCACAATACATCATAAAGAATACCAGAAAATCCAGATGGCGCTGTGTACACAATGGGTTAATCGCTCTCCACACCGCTCATTCCCCAATTGGTTGAATGGAGCGCGAACGCGTTCTCGCCCGCGAAAGGCAGAGTCGGCGCAGGCGGCTAGTGACTCCGGAGCAGAGAGCTCAACGAGCCGCGGCTATACAACAACAGTGTTAGGGAGATCCCGAGCTACGAGCTCGAGAAGCTGCTGCTAAACGACCAAAACGCCAAGCGGACCCGGAATTGAGAGCGCGGGCAGCAGCGCGGGAAGAGCGCGGGAAACGCCAGAAGCGTTGCCTACCGAAGATGGGAGACGAGCGCTTAAAGCGCAACTTCCCCAACCGAAGCTTGTGGCACAGTTGCAAAACGTGTGATCGCCTGTGGCTTGATAACCCGCTGACCAAAATCGGTAACATACGAAACAAGTACTTAATATTACACCGCTGTAGTCACTTTTTAGATGCTGACGAGTGGGCATCGTACGGAAGAACCCTTTCCGAGGTTCGCCCACTCGTCAGCATTCACTTCGGGGAGAGCCGGTTATTTTCCCCCGTTCCTCTCTGTCCTCCCATGATAGATGCAATTCTGGCTTTGCGGAATTTAATTCAAATTTGCCGTAATCGCCCTGTTCTGGCGTCATGTGCTGGGCCATTCTGTCACTTTGGCGGCTCTTCGAGACCACTTATAACGCGTTGGTTCTTCATTTACAAATATAAAAAGCTGTGCAATATATATTCTTCATTATATGATTGCTGCGGACCTTGGTTAAGTGCATATATCTTGCCTCAAATAGGCCTGACGCTTCTATGCGCTGTATAAAGATGACGTGCGTGACCCCGTGCCACGAATGCTCGTAGCTTGGTTGGCTTTGATCGCCCGGTTGAGTTGATTTTGGACGGGTAATTGAATCGAATGGCAGACAAACACACAGACGGACTCAGTTTTAAGGGAAAAGCACCTTAGGGGCGAGGCTTGTTCGTCCACGTTGTCCGTGCGTCACGGCACCTGGGCCCTTAGCAATACAGCAATACAGAGCAACATGAATGTGTGGGCGTGGGCCCATGTGGGCCCATCCTGGAGACAGTGCAGTCAGATGGTGGGTGTGCATGTGTGGGCCGATCCTTGAAGCGGTGATCCAACCAAACAATGTATATGTAGGGATATGTCGAGGAACCCAGTGCCCAGTACCCAGTAAGATACCCAGGCACAACATCCTGTAAAATTGAAACCGCGCCGACATTTAAGCGACATGACAGCACAATGTACGCTGCAGTGAAAATACACGAGAGGGCGCTGCAGTGCAAATGCATATATAAGCGTGTTGGAGACCACACATTCTCTTTCTGCCATGGATCAAAACGATCCTGAACGCGCTCTTGCTCGCGAAGGGCACCGCCGACGCCGACCACAAGCTGCTACTCCGGAGGTGAGGGCGCGAAAAGGAGCGGTTAAACGGCAACGTCGACAACAAGCTGCTACCGGAGGCGAGGACGCGGGATGCGGCGGCTCAACGGCAGAAACGCCAAGTGGACCCGGCGTTGAGAGCTCGGGAAGCAGTGGCTCAACGTCTACGTCGACAACGAGCTGCTACGAGAGGCGAGAGCTCGGTAAGCGGCGGGCAAACGCCAGAACCTTTGCCTACCGGAGATGGGAGGCTCCGATACGCAGTTCAAGCATGATTTCCTCGAGCGCAGCCTCACAGCCTTTGAATATCCCACGAAAGAGTTTACCCTCGTCATGCTGAACGCTTGCTCCCTCAATGCCCACGCAGACGACATCGAACGAGACCCCATACTAACGCATGTAGACGTCCTTTCCTTTACCGAAACGTATGACGCAAAAAAAAAATACAGCACATCAATCAATTCTTCCCCGTCGCCTGCACAGAAGCAGAGCAATAGGCGGGTGTGTTGAAATGTACGTGGAATGGCCAGAGACCGCGAGGATTCTACCTATCAACAACGAGCCTATCTTACAACGGTGAACACACTGTAATAAAACTACCCGACGGAACCGTCGTCATGACAGTGTCCTAGGTCCCGAATCTTAACCGACGCAGCGTAGAAAAGTACATCTGTCTAGCCATGTGCGATTGCGAAACAAAGTACAAGAACAACCCATTGGTACTTGTCCAATACTTCAGCGTAGACATCATGGGCAACGACTAGCTTGTGCGGTATCGGACTTCTCGATGCGCTCTCCGATACACATCGTATGACGGGAAAAGGGACAACCACCAGGGGAACGTGCGTAGACCTTGCATTTTCCAGCTTCAGGCGAGATTCGATCGAAAAATAATTGGCTTTACATTTCACGGACCACAAATCTGCGACAATGAAGAGACAACGTAATCCAGAACTCAAAACGACATACGAGTTTTGACAAATAAAACATTGTATATACTGTAGCCGCGCGTTGTCACTCATATACAAGCGCGAGTGGGCAATGCTACGTGTGGTTTACGGTAAGAACGATCCCCAGTGCTTCGCCTGCTCTTCATGATTCACTTCTTGGAGATGTTTGGATGTTTAGGAGTTGAGCCCAATAAATACTATCGTCTTTAAAAGTTATTGCGGTCTTCCATTCAGGGGAACCCCTAAATTCGGTTATTGGGTTAAAGACAAGAAATAACCGCCCCTCCCCCCTTATCTGCGCATCTGAAAGCAGTTCGGGCACCCACCAAACCAAGGCCGCTAAATTGTTTCTCGTTCCTAGGATAGAAACAGAAGGGGACTTCCCACCGACTCGGCATAAACCCACAACAGTTGGAGAGCTGGTAGTTCTGCGGGTATGCGTCACACGGCCTGTGCTGAGGAAAACCTAGGACTTCACGAGACTTCATCAGATGCTTACGTAGACGGCTCGAGTATCGTCTCACGGGACTCTTCATCACTGAAGCCATGGCCAGGGCAACGACATTTATGCAGGGCTTCTCATTTGCTCTCCCTCCGTCCTCGATTGTGGAACCAATACGCGAAGAGGCCAGGTAACAAAAGCTGGAAAAGCGCGACACAAGACAGCACCCTCTTGCGAATCGCAGGTCTTGCCGAAGCTAGTCTCCTCTTCTGTTCATATAGTAAATAAACCACAGTTTAAGCACCTTTCGAGCACTTGATCCTCAATGGGCAGGTTGTCATCGCCGAAGTAGGCGGCTAGTGGCAGCGGAAGGCGGTTCAAAATCGCGGCACCGAACACATCGAAAGCGGTCCGGCCGCTTCATACGTGGCCCGTTTACTTTTTTTACCGATAGTGGGTCGCGGTGAACGATAACACAACTATAGGAGCCTCATAACCGTAGCGTTCAGCCCACTGTATGCGGGTATGTGCCACAGATCATTGAATTTGACAATACAGCCTATGCTAATCAACGACCACGCAAAATATACGTTGAAAGTTTCACAAGAACAGAAATAACATGGAGAAAGAAAGAGTAGGCGGAACGCTTGCTTTACCTTGCCATTAAAATCTACACAGAAGTAGCAGATAGGCACAGACAAGCGTAGCGTAAAGGTGGAAGCCTACCTAAAATGCCATACGCAAACAAGCATTTGAAGCTGTGTGCTTGAGGTGACAAGCAAGCGCGCCAACACTCGTCCACGGCTTCTTTGAGCCGGAAGAGTGACTGTGCGTGTTGGCGTAGCTCGGAGCAGTGCAGCAAACAATATCGCTCAGCATTTTTCTCCATTGATCTTCTATGCATGAATACTAGAATAAACGACGTGTATGATATCCACATCATAGCAGCATAGCGTTCATCTATCTGACGAAAGAGACATCTGTTGCCCTAACGTGGGTGTAGACGTTCCGTGTGCATGAGCAACATTTTAGTGGCCTCAGCGGTGTCGACGTGCCTGGTATTGCCATGTTGCGCTCGCGACCGCTGGAGTTGTACAAAGACGTGGACGCTATTTGTAATGCTAGGATGAACGCCAGAGCTTCCGGCAACTCCCTCGCTGGCTGTTTCGCACGACACCGAATGCGACAATGCGTGGGGTATGACGCATTTTCTTCTTATACAAAGGCTTCCTCTTAATTCTTGATAATGCGTTTGAAATGGGGTACTTCTAAAGTTAATATCAGCCCATAATCACCCATTCTGTTCTTAGCAATCGCAATAAATTTTGGACAGCAACTATGCCAGGCATTTTGCATGGGGAGATAACGACTGAAGAAGTAGAGAAAGTCATTAATTGATTTATGCCCATAGAGGGCGAAGTTTTACCGAAAGAAACATGAGCAGTAATTTTGCAACGTCCTAAAATAAACGAGTTTGAAAAAAATAGAAAATAAGCCAAAAAATAGTACCGCAACATCTTAGACAACGCAGTTCAATACTAGCACCGCGAAATTCTGTTAAGAACGAAGCACGAGGTGTATCTGCACTAAGAAAAGAATACGCGGCCAAGTCCGGAATGTCACTGATTCGGCTAGTTCTCAGAGAACAAATCTCAGAGAACAATGAAGCAGGAAGAGAGTTCTTACTTGTGCGTATGCTCATCATACGGAGATAACACAGCTTCAGAAATGCTCAGCAGTGTTCTCGTGCTGCCAGCAATTCAATTCCAAAATACAATGTAGAGACGCCACAACGCGATGGGATCGCATTTTAAGGAGGCCTACAGTACACCTCCCGCGCACGTTCTCAGTCCTCAAATAACACACGAGCTTCAATATTAAGATGCGCCCAATATAAATAGTGAGAAAATTGCAATTCTAAGCGTATCAGTGGGACAGGGAGAGCGCGTACGCGAACCAATGCATGATTGCTTCTGCCATCTAAATGCTTGGGTTCTGAGATGGGCCTCAAGGTCCTGCTGCGGCTTGATTATATATATATATATATATATATATATATATATATACTATCAGAAAGAGACAGTAACAAACATAGGCTTTATTCTGACGTTTCGGCTGGAGGCCAGCCTTTTTCAATCTTTGAAAAAGGCTGGCGTCCAGCCGAAACGTCAGAATAAATCCTATGTTTGTCACTGTCTCTTTCTGATAGTATATTTATCCCGATAGCCAGGAAGAACTGTTTTTGATATATATATATATATATATATATATATATATATACATATATATATATATATATATATATATATATATATATATATATATACATATATATATATATATATATATATATATATATATATATATATATATATATATATATATATATATATTGTAGTGAAGAGGAATGCCTGGCGCTGCAGCCGTATCGCCACCGCTGCGCGACACCCGAGTTCGCAACTTGTGCCCAGCTCTTGTGGAGACACTGCCTGCTGTTCTTGGGTGCCGTCAGTATCTCACCTTATATTTTGGTGGTAGGTGCTCAGGTTTCCCCACCTTGGATTTCAGAAGCCGAATACTGCCGTCCGCCATGCCCGATGACGCCAGCCGAACAACCCCACAAGCTTCGCCAGCTGTGCTATGCGCCGGTGCCCAGCGTCAGCACGATCCTGATATCTTCAGCGGCACCGACGAAAAAGATCTTGAAGACTGGCTGTAATCGTATGAAAGGGTGGGCACTACAAACAAAGAGGACAATCTTCTTAAGCTCAGCAACGACATCTCTTATTTGACGCGTGTTGCAAAGCTGTGGTTTACGAACCACGAACCCGAACTCCGCACATGGCCCAGTGTTAATATCAGCATCGCGGATGTTTTTGGCCGCCCTGGAGTACGCAAGGTGCGCGCAGAACAACGCCTACGGTGCCGGTCCCAGCAGAGCGGTGAGACTTTCACCAGCTACATAAAAGACGTCATCGATATCTGCCGGCGTGTGAACCCTGCGATGGCGGAGGCGGGCAAAGTACGCCATATCATTAAGGGCATTCCAGACAACGCCTTCCTTATGCTACTGTCGAAGAACCCTGGCACCATTTCTCAAGTTACCGAGCTTTGTCGGAGCTTCGACAAGCTTCGCCGATAGCGTCTACTTGCACGGTGCCAACATGTGTCCGACGAGACCCTTTCGAGCATTGTCACCGCTCCTGACCTTGACTCGCTGCTTGGCCAGATCAGAGTTCGTTCGTGCCGAGGTCGCCCGTCAGCTTTCGCTGCTCTCCACAGCAGAGTGACCACCCTCACCTTTGCCTGCAAACAGCAGACAGGTCATACAGGAGCAAGTTTGTGCAGCTCTGCCATCAGTTCGCGAGACTCCGCCTTTGTCGGCCCCCGTTGCTTATACCGAGGTAAATGCGCCTCTCAGCTATGCAGAGGTCATCGCGCAGCAGCCACCTCCAAATTTTGCACCGGTTCTACTCGCCGTACCTCTGCGTACACCTCCCTGATTCGTCCAGCCGAGGTACATCCCACCAAGCGGTGGACAATGGCGCGCTCCCGACAACCGGCCGATATGTTACTCTTGTGGTGTACCTGGTCACGTCGCGCGATATTGCCATCGCCATGTCCCATCGTACCCTCGCAGCTTCGTGCCTGGTCCGTATTCGACCACTACCCTTCGCCCTCCGTTCCCAGGTACACCGGACAGATGCCAGATGATCCAGATCGCCGCCCCCCAGATGACCGCCGCTCGCCATCTACTCGGCGCCGCTCAATTTCGTCGATCCGCCATCGTCCTTCAACGCCAGAACGGGAAAACTAGTCGCCGCAGTTACAAAGGCAAGAACTACGTCACCCACGAAAAGACCAAGGGGTCTATTTTCTCCGACGAATGTTATTGATGTGTCAGTTACGGCGTTGCTGCACTCGCCCTCATTGACACTGGTGCCGCAGTTTCTGTTATTAGTGAAAAACTTTCCCGTTTGCTCAGGAAAGTTACGACGCCGCTGACGTACATATCACTCTGCACTGCAAGCGCTGACTGCATCACGCCTACCGCCGCATGTACTGCTCGAGTCTTGATTGATGGCCTCCTCTAAATCGACGAATCTTTAGTGCTGCTTTATTGGTCTCACGACCTAATTCTGGGCTGGGATTTCCTATCCGCTAATAAGGGCGTTATTGACTGTTCACGCGCCGAAGTAGAACTAGGTGTGTTCTTCGACGCCCTGTCGTTTGACGCTTGCGATGCTCCCTACAAGTTATTTGTTGCTGAAAACGTTGAAATATCCCCGGAACTCTTCTGCCGTTGCCACCGCGTCCTGCAATAATGTTACGGATAGCAGCGTACTTTTCACGCCGTCAGGGATCTTCGTGTGTCGCAAGTATTCCCCGCTCCCTTCTGCCGTTTTGGGTGTTCGTGACAGCTTCAGCAAACTGCTCGTCGCAAACCAGCTGTAGGGTCCCCTGATTCTGCTTCGCGGAGAGTGCGTTGGTCGAGTCCTGCGTGTCGACCCCTATACAATCATCGACATTGCAACTGGCCTCATCGCAACTCACGACGTCGCCGGAGTGACGTGTCATCTCGCGCAAGAGCCTACATCGCCCGACGCACCAAATAGCTCAATCGCCGACACACTGACTGTTTCACAACGAGCCCAGCTTCTACGCCTTTTGAAGAAGTTCCGTTCTTCTTTTGACGGCCAGAATCTTCCGTTAGGCCACACGTCCACTATTTACCACCGCATCGACATTGGATCAGAGCGCCACCGCGGCAAAGACCATATCGTGTGTCCGCGACAGAACGCCGTGTTATCGAGGACCAAGCAAGCGACCTGCTCAATCGCGATGTGATCCAGCCTTCCAATAATCCCTGTGCATTTCCACTCATTTTCGGTGAAAAAGAAAGACGGTTCCATTCGATTCTGCCTCGATTATCGTCGTCTTAAATACATTCACCCCTCACCGATAATTGACGATGATGCCCTTGACTGCCTCCATGCCACCGAGTTCTTCTCTTCGATCGATTTACGAAGAGGACATTGGCAAGTACCTATGGCACCAGCCGATCAAGCTGAAACGGCCTTTGTCACGCCGGATGGCCTGTGTGAACTTTGCGCCATGCATTCCGGCCTTTGCAACGCTCCCGCAACTTTCGAGCGGATAATGGAAACCTTTTGCACGGCCTCAAGTGGTAAACATGCATCTGGCCGCCGGCACACTGATGCCGACGCGCTTTCACGTTCGCCTGTGCCGACCACCAGTTCTGCTTGCTTATCTGCCATGGATGACGTCATTTCCTTTCCAGAAGGCTGCGACTGGGCTACGAATCAGAGAGAGGATGCCAGGATTACTACTATAATCCATTTACTTTCAAACCCGTCGCCTACTCATATGTCTTCGCGAGCTTTGCGCGGTAAAGCTTCGCACTTTGAGCTGCGTAATGGCATCCTCTATCGACGAAGCTATTACAGTGACGGCCGCAAGTGGCTCCTCGTCATTGCTCCTCGGAGTCATTTGTTCCGCCTTCCACAGGGATCCAGTGTGCGCATGCCGGCGTCTTCAAGACATACACGCGGCTTCGCTCAATGTTTTGCTGGCGTGGCATGTGCACTCTGTGAGCAAATACATTTGATCGTGTCCTCAGTGTCAACGCCGTAGGCTTCCTGCTCCGCATGTCTGAGGCCTACTTCAGCCCATCCCGTGCCCCGCAGCCCCTTCGACCGCATTGGCATTGACCTCCACGTCGAAAGCTTGAAGCCTTGTTATGACCCCCTTGTACTATGTTCATCTTGAGTCACCAGGATGGCTCCTTTTCCGACGGGGGACAACTGTAGTAAAGAGAAATGCCTGGCGCTGCAGCCGTATCGCCAATGCTGTGCGAGACCCGAGCTCCAGACTTGTACCCAGCTCTTGTCGAGACGCTGCTTGCTTTCCTTGGGTGCCATCAATATCTCGCCTTATAATATATATATATATATATATATATATATATATATATATATATATATATATATATATATATGAGACGTAGAACTTCAATGATGTGCCATTTCTTGGTCGATGTTTCGGTCATCGCCTGACCTTTCTCAAGAGGATATTGTTTTCTCCTACTCGTTTATATAGGCACGAAAGAAAGGGCACGAAAGATAGGGCGCCTAAGTTCTCGTGGTGGCAGTTTCCGGGTGGTTCCTGCTTGTGGCGTCGATGTCAACGGTTGCAAGGGGAATATTGTCTTGCCTGCCGAGCGAGTCAGGCAGTTAAACCGCAGAACTCGACGTTATCTCTTCTGACGGGGTGCCTGAGAGATCGTCTGCTATGCTCCAATCTATCGGTGATTGGGTGACTTGTACAGTCGCGCTCGTCTTCTTCATGTGGTTGAGGAGCACCTAACCTTCCTTGGTCGCTTTTACCAGCCAGGATCACGGTCCGACGCAGCGCAGTATTTCGCCTTCAATCCAATCAGGCTTTTTCAAAAATTGACGGATGAGTACTCTCTCCCCTACACGAAGCGACGTTATTTCGTCAATCTCTTCAGGGTCCGCCGTAGTGGTGTAGTGGTTACGGTACTCGACTTCCACCCAAAAAACGCGGGTTCGATCCCGGCCGCGGCGGTCGCATTTTCGATGGAGGCGAAAATGCAGAGGCCCGTGTACTGTGCGTCGTCAGTGCACGTTAAAGAACCCCAGGTGGTCTAAATTTTCGTAGCCCTCCACTACGACCTTTCTCTCCTCTCCATCTGTTTTACTCCCCTTCCCCCACCACCACGGACGCTTAGCCGTGCTCCCTACATGGGCTGCAGAAATTAGCGTTCTTTCCTAACCGAACCACCACCACCATCATCATCATCATCATCATCATCATCATCAATGTCTCCTGGCTTTCAGGAATTTGCATCACCGTCTCCCGCTTGAGCAGATCAAGAGGGCATAGAAGTTCTCGTCCGAACATGGCTTTCACACGTGTCATCCCTGTGGAAGTGTGTATAGTTGTGTGTTGTCGATGCAGGAATCTTGGAAGTCGGCACTGTATGGACTTTTCTGTATCCACAGCAGTGCTCTCTTCAGCTCTGCCACATAGTGTTGTGCGTGGCGTTTGTTGCAGGGTGGTACGCTGGTGATGTTGGCCCGAATGCCATTTGACATGTAGAATCGAACTATCTCGGTGGAAATAAAGGCCTTTCCGTTGTCGGAGACGAACTTTCGGGGAGTGCCAAACGCTGCAAAGAGGCCTCGGAGCACATCGATGACAACCGTGGATGTTGCTTGCGTCACGTGCCGGACTTCCACCCTCTTTGTTTGTGCGTCCACAACAAGCAAGTAGGTGCGCCCGAGTAGTGGCCCCGCGAAACCAACGTGCACCCTCGGCCATGGTGTCTGGGGACGGTCCCAAGTGGGAATAGGAGCTCTGGGTGGGCTCATGCGCTTCGCGGCGTTCACGGCACTGTCGCACCATTTCTTCGATCATCTTGTCTATTCCGGGCCACCATACATAGCTCTTTGCGCGGTTGATGGTACGTGAGAAAAGTCACGTCTCTTCTCACAATATACTTGTGGAACTTGTGCGCTGCAAACACTAGAGCGAGGCCTTCTCTGTCCAGCTGAGCATAATTGCGTTCCACCGACCCTAGCGTCCGAGATGTGAAAACAACGATATCACGTCCTGGCACTTCTACATGCTGGTCACCATACCTCGGTGACCAGCATGTAGAAGTGCCAGGACGTGGTACCGTTTGGTACGATCACCCGTGATCCAAGTGTGATACACTCACGATGAACTGCTAGTGCCGTCGCTCTTCATCGGTAAGGAGTGAACTCCTCTTCAGGGAGGTTTTCCACTGTGCCATCTTGCACTGCCTTGCACAACCTCTGCAGAGCGCTGTCTTGTTTTGCCAGACGTGCTATCTCTGTAGCAGTAAACGAAAGTCTCGACAGAGCTTCAAACGACAGTACGTCGCCTGGTGGCCAGAGTTCATCGAGACGTTCTGGTAATGGTAATCGCCTCTACGCATCTGCGTTTTGATGGTTCTTGCCGTACTGGTAGACGATGTTGTAGTCGTACGGCGATAACTAGATACATCAACTGGTCATCCATGATGAGAGGACTTGAGCCGTTGGCTTTCCAGGACCTTGTGTGCCGAGCAGCGGTTGATGGTACGTGAGGAAAGTCACCTCTCTTCCCGCAATATACTTGTGGAACTTGTGCGCTGGTAACACTAGAGCGAGGCCTTTTCTGTCCATCTGAGCATAATTGCGTTCCGCCGACCCTAGCGTCCGAGATGTAAAAGCAACGGGCGCCTCTCTATTCTGAACACCACGTTGCGACTGAACAGCTCCTATGCCGTATGGTGAAGTGTCACATGAGACTAGAAGCTCCTTCTGTTCGTCGTAGTGCCAGTACAGTCTGACTGAGAAGCAATCCTTTAAGCTTATCGAATGCTTCTTGATCGTTCGTCTCCCACCGTGGCGTCCTTCTGCAGGAGCTGGTAGAGACAGCTGGCAATTGTGGCCCTGTTCATCAAGAATCTGTTACGGAACGCCAGCATTCCGACAAATGCTTGAAGTGTTTGTTTGCAGTTTGGTGCTTGAGCCTCTGTTAAAGCTCGAACTTTATCTTCGCTGGTGTGGACGCCTGTCTCGTCAATTCGGTGCCCTAAAAAGGAAACTTGTCGCACTGCAAAGCAGCACTTGTTTTTGCCGAGCCGAAGGTTGC
>JABSTT010005984.1:0-15402 GCA_013339685.2 Hyalomma asiaticum | reverse complement strand
TATAGCGCAGAGCCGCATCCCAACTTTCCACCACATTGTGATGAAAAGCAGCCATAAAACTTGTTTTCCAGTACTCCCAGCATGGTCGTGGTTCATCAAAAAGCTGCATCTCGTACCACGCTTTAGCTATACCGCCAAGGTAGCGGTGCACGTTGCGAATCTTTTGTTCGTCAGAGACCCTACCATTTTTTTCGCATGCGTATTCATAAAACCACAGCCAGTAGTTGGGGCTTGAGTAGCTATCTTCGCAATTATGCGGTTCCACTATGTTTTGTTGAAGGCTATGCAATCTCAGTACATTTGTCAAAAGTTCTGTCTGATGCGTCATCTGTCGTTGTTGACGCTCGATGACATTCAAGATAGAGCTCACCTCCACCGACGAGTTCTGCCGAACAGTGCATCGGCGCGAAGGCTCCAAGACCAAGACCGCAAGCTCCTCCAGCTCCAGGGCCACACTGGTGGATCCGGCCTCCAGGAGTGCCTCGCGACTCATTGAAGCTCCTTCCAGCACCAACTCGACGAGGCTATCGGTTGTGACATCGCGGGCAAGGTCCCTCACTGGCTCACCTTGCACTTGGTAACTGGTGAAGGTTATGCCATTTGATGACGTTTGGTCAACGAAGAAGGTCACCCACATGTTCGCTTGTCGGCTGCGCCAAAATGTTGCATTCCCTTAGGCAGATATATCGAGACACATATGGAAAGCGAGACGGGTGTCGTCCGCCGTTTATTATGCCCCCTCCGAAAGAACCCTTGCTCCTCCTCTGCTTTGCTCATCTCTCTTCTATGACGTTTCCGGCGTAGACCGCTTCACTTGTTATACGAAATTCACCGTAGGACGTATCGAGGCGTCATTTACTGCACACGCCAATCGCTGTCCGTGATGTTTACGTCAACGTATCCGACAACTACGGATGGGGAGTTCTTTTACTTTGTTTCGTAATCGCGCATGGCTAGATCGACGTCCTTTTCTAGGTTGCCTCGGGAGAGATTCGGGGCCAAGTGCACTGTCATGGCAACGGTTCCGTCGGATAGTTTTATTGCATCTTGTTCGCAGTACTGAGACTGGCTTGTTATTAGTTGGTAGAGATTCACCGCGGTCGATTGCAATTTCACGTACATCAACACCACCCGCGATAGCTCTGTGTCTTCTCTGCAGACAACGTGGAGGAACCCTTTGGTGTGCGGTCTTTTCGCATTCCATGTTTCAGTAAAGCAAAGGACGCCTGCTTTCGTTAGTATGGGATCTCGTTCGATGTCGTCTGCAAGGAAACCAGCATTCAGAAAGACCAGGGTAAACTCTATCGTGGGATCTTTAAAGGCTGTGAGTCTCCGGTCTAGGAAATCATGCTTGAACCCTGCATCGGCGCCTCCAATCTCCGGTAGGTAATGCTTCTGGCATTTACCCACTGCTACCCAAGCAGCAGTCACCTCGGGCGTAGCAGCTTGTTGTCGATGTAGGCGTTGAGCCGGGGGTTCCTCAGATCACGACGCCGGGTCCGCTTGGCGTTTTCGCCGTTGAACCGCCGCATGCCACGCCCTCGCCATCGTACTACCAGCTTCTTGTTAGAGCTGCAGTTATGCCGCTGCTTTCGGCGCCGTCACCTCCGGAGTAGCAGCTTGTACACATCGCTGCCTTTCACGGGCGAGAGCGCCTTCACGTTCGTTTTCATCCATGGCAGAAGGAGAATGTGTGGTCTGGAATGTGTTTATATTGTTACGCATTTGCACCGCAGAACACTAACGTGTATTTTCAGTGCAGGTACATTGTGCTGCCATGGCGCCTAAATGTTGGGTTTCGATTGGACACGATTCCGTGCCTGGGTGTCGTACTGGGCATTGGGATCCTCTACATATGCCCTACATATACACTGTTTGGGCGCACTGCGTCCAGGATCGGCCCACACATGCACACACACCGTCTGACTGCACTTTCTCCAGGATGGCCCCACACGCAAACACTTATATTGTTCTGCACAGCAGTATTGCTAAGGACCCTGGTGCTGTGAAGGAGGGATAACGTGGAAGGATGAGCCTCATCTCTAAGGTGCTTTGTCACCGCCATTGCGACAAAAATACCCACACAGCTTGCAAAAGGTCGCCCGAGGCTAGAACAGAGCGAAGGTGGTCGACTGAGTTCTACCACATATGCGAACCAGCCTAATCCTTTAGTTCACTTTGTTAAGACATTGGCTCACACTCCTACAGTCTCCTTCAAACTTGTGATATCCCAAGTATTTTTACGAAGTACCTCGTGATTGTTTTGGCGGTAACATTTCACGCAACCGTTCCGCCGGGAATAAGATAATTAGGCTAATTAGGTGAATAGATAAAGTAGGCTGTACCGGTATACATGTCCATACCAATTCGCTCCTACGCGAGAACATACCAAATGAGGCAGTTAGGTTACATGGAGCGAATTGGGCTGTATCGGGTATACAATGTTATACTCATGCAGTTGCCCCTGTGCGAGAAAGGCGCTAATTAGGCTAAGTTAATAATCAGGCGCTGTACTAATGGTTCGTCGTATAGTTCCGCATCTCCTGCCAGGGCCGCGCATGAGCGATGGTATGAAACCTGGAGGAGGCAGTGTACTGCAATTGAAACATAGCAAGCAGCCACTGGGTCGCCTGCTTGCTACTTTACCGCCCATCGGGCCATCCTTGGGACAGTTCAGACACAACAGCTATAATACCTTCCAAATATATGTGTTGCACTTTAAATAAATATGGTTATTCTTAACTTGCAACCATAACTTAAAGAGAAGTAAGAACCAAACCTAAACACTCAGATGTTCGAAGCTATACGATAAAGATGCAACCACACAGAGGACCATGCTAAATAATAAGGTTAACCGCACCTCTCACTACGCACACCTATGCATAAATTATTTGAACCACAACCAATCTTTATTTCAGCTCAAGTGTCATAGTTACCACTTCACAAAGCCGAGGCTATGGGAAAAAGAGCTCAGGAGCGTGTAAGTAAAGTATAACTTATAGCTGAGCTTTATGCTGTGGCATCTAGCTTTACCTGTGCAAGTACGAAAAAAAAGAAAATGCATACTTTGCTTGCAGATAGCGTTTGTTCCTTAAAGAAAAACACTCTAGTGCTTAGGATATTTTTAAGGGCATATTTACACAGCGCCGGCAATCTGTGGCACAATATGCGTAGAGTGCACAAGGCGGGTATCTTTCGTTATTGATTGATTTGTGGGGGTTTAACATCCCAAAACCAGCTCTGATTATGAGAGAAGCCGCAGTGGATTTCTTAGGAAATTTCGACCACCTGGGGTTCTTTAATATGCACTGACATCGCACAGCACATGGGCCTCCACATATCGCCTAAATCGAAATGCAGCCGCCGCGGCCGGGATTCGATCCCGCGACCTTCGGGTCTGCAGCCGACTGCCATAACCACTAGACAACCGTCGCGGGGAATCTTTCGCTATAATAGGCAACATTGGAGTAAATCATTATATTTCAAAAAATGGGATGGAAGCTTTGCTCTTGCAGTGCACAGATCCCCACACTCACATATGTGGCTGTCTTGGTAACACAACAAAACTTATCCTATCCAAGGACACTAAGGCGAATTAATCAGCGTAATCATCAATGCCCTGTTCACCGAAGAAATGTGTGCTTGCATTTTTCTTAATAAGGTTCAGCCTTCGTTTGGGCATTTCCATCAATGAAATATTTTACATGAGGTTACATGTAGCATAACGGGGCTGTGTGCGGCTGAGCATCGCCGACGTGCTTGCGTCAGTGCTGCCCATTTCTGGTGCATATTTGTTCTATGTACTTGAGCAGTAGTATACCTCTTTGACTTGATATCGCATGTGAACGCCTCACGGAAAGATCAGAAAAAATATTAGAATACTCACCTGTCTTATAAAAATACCCAACAACTTTTACAACTCCACAGGTTTTATTATTATTTAGGTACACCATTTCAAGATAATCCTCGTCTGTAAGAGTTAGAAAGAAACAAATCAAATCAGGCTGTGTGGAGAAAAATGATCATTAATTGTTTCACTGCACAGCACAAGTTTGAGCAGGTCTCATCATCACCCTGGCAACACCCGCCGCGTGACTGTGAGTGACTAAACAAACTTTTTATTGGTCCTAACAAAGCGCGATAACTAGTGCACCAGGCTGGTCCCAGGACGAGACGGAAAGCCTAGCCTGCGCTGGACGACAAGGATTTGCTCGGCAAAGGCGGGACTTCGCAGGAGCATGTCCCACTTTTCCTTGGCGAATTCGGGCCCGGCGACCCGCACTCCCACAGCATGTGAGACAATGTGTCAGGCTCTCTGCAATCCGCGCCGGAATAATAAGGGTGAACGTTGGTGTGTATGTTATTAAGGGACACCATATATGGATAGCAGTTAGTTGGCAAGCGTCTGAGCGTGACAACTTGCGGCCTGCTTAGTCTGGAATGTGGTGGCGGGACGACCCCCCTATCTAAGTAAAATAACTTAGTAATTTTATTTTGTATGATAGGATTGTCTCCGCGTCCGGGGGGAGAGTAGCCAGAGCCGACAGCAGCGCGGTCCGTAAAGCCACGCGCAGTCTCGTTGTCGGATTCATTGACGTTCCGATGACCGCGTCGATCTCCCCGACAAGATAGGAAACCAATGAATTGCATATGTATGGCTGTTGTCATGTTCGGTGCTTATCAGGATGCCTGTCGAGCTATGCATCCATTCTGGAATGCCCTGACCGCTGCTTTCGAACCACTACATAGCCTATCTCTCCCACCGTCTCGCATGGTGAGCCACTTCAGAGTCCGTCCTCCGAACCGAGGCAGAGTAGATTACTTTGTTGAGCGTGTATATACGAAACTTAATGACGTTTCTACTTAATGACGTTATTTAAGTGAATGGTGCCCCACCTCAGTCGCTGGCCTTCCTTTCACGGGTGAACGATGATATCCTGCGCTCCTGCTCGACACAGCAAAAACTCGAGACTTCATACGACCCTCCACCAAATGACCTGAACGAGCCCTTGAACGAATATCATCCTCCAATCCCGTGGGAGTAGGGCGTGCTTTAAAATACGCGTTGGGAAATCACATTCCTTGAGACGTTGCACTGCCATACGCGATATTCGCCCATAATTCCTCCCGTGACGATACTGCAGGGTACTACCCATTTTATCTCTTGTTCGGAAGCGAACCAGCGTTGCTGTTGGACACGTTCCCTCCCACCCCCCCCCCCCCGCTGAAAATTGGAACAGTGCTTACGCCCGCGATGCAATTGTCGACGCTGACGACGCTCGCGTGCTTGCCCGTACCAGACTCATGCCTTCACAAGAATCTCAGTCGCGACGTTATGACCTGCGTCATCGCAGCGAACATTTTTGTACTGAGTCCTTCGTTTTCCGTTGGCCTCTGACACTACCCCTAGGACATTCTGAGAAGCTGCGTTCTTGTCCTACAGACGTATATCGTGCTCTT
Organism: Hyalomma asiaticum; assembly: GCA_013339685.2. NCBI lineage: Eukaryota > Metazoa > Arthropoda > Arachnida > Ixodida > Ixodidae > Hyalomma > Hyalomma asiaticum. The sequence continues at coordinate 9,942 of JABSTT010005984.1, read as the reverse complement.
TTACAAATTACAGACGTCACGTACAAAATTGCTTCTGAAACTCTCGCAACCTCTTTTGGCTCTGCTATCACTAGATGTCGTTTATGTCTATCGGCTCAAGCGTCACCATAAGCCCTCAGTTCTAGCTCCATAGGCACGCCGGATTGGCGCCTTCGCCCCCGTGGGGGGGGGGAATTTATAGCATGCTAGAAGACACTCTACAAAGACTGCAGCGGAGCTTATATTTAGTGGAGTCGGTTGCAAGAGTGGTGAAGACGACGATTACCTACGCGCTTTGACTGTCGTGTGGTTCCCTTGCTTGGCCAGTGCTACAAGCGCACAGACACACACACATGCATGCACACACAGGGTTGTCTTAAGGGTTCCCTGATGAAAGCCGGCGTCCGCTTGAAACGCCGAAGCAATATATAGCTTTCGCCTTGTGCGTCCTTAACTTCGAATGCATATACATACATGTGTGTGTAAACACTGTTCTTTTGTAAACGCGACAGTATGTTCGAAGTATCTCTATTTGGATGTGACCTAGTTATAGACAGATAAATACAATGTGCTCAAAATGTAGTTCACGAGATGAACAATTTAGTTGTGAATTTCACAGGGGCCTTATTAAGACACTTAAAGCATATGCGGTAATGTCAAGAATACCGTTAAGGAAAAAAAGGACTGGTTAGCTTATGTATGGACGAGACAGCAGCACCGTGTACACGATTCTGAACCATGTTCTCCTTTTCACGCACCTTCTTCTCTGCTTTCGTCATCCGGTCTGGAACAAGGACCTTAAGGGGAATGTTTTCCCTTCCTTGGTCGCCGCTACATCTCCAACGAGCCCTGTACCCGCCATCATTTCCGACCCAACGTGGGAAAGAACGCTCACTTGAATGATGGATGGTAAACTAAGCGTCCCAGTCAGCCTATTGACTGCCATAAAACACACGCTGGTGTCGTCACCTATGGTTGTCCGAATTCTGTACTAGGCAGTGGTGTGACGTCGGTACCACTGTGTGTAAAAACGCCGGCGATGCAGATTCTTGAGTGGGCGAGGCACCAGCACCGTGTATACGACGTTGAACTGTGTTCTTTATACTCTTATAGGTTACCTTAAAAGTGCGTATTCCTTAGGCTCCGATAACTATTGCCTGTTGCTGCTTCCTCGTCCCGAAGCTATGGTTTTGATCATGTTGCGTTAACTCTTTTGGTAAATTACTTCAGTTGCCTCCTTTTAATGCGGATATTGTGCCAACCCTGCTCCTCGTAAAACAGCTAGTGGTGACCGATCTTGGGTTAGCTTAAACTCAGATCATACGGATGCCGCTGGAGCGAAAACTTCCAATGTTATTTGAATTACAGACAGCAACCAACTTTCCACGGCCGATATCGTTTGGAGACTGCTTGGTGGTCAGGAACAGACGTCTGATGTTATGCTCCTGCGATGTTCTGCTGATTCACGTTTTGAGGCGCTGGCAACTCGTGTAAGCGCCACTGAATGGGCATTGGAAACAGATAAATCCGCGCACTTAGCAAGTTAATAACGTTCTTTGACCGAAAAGGCTAACATGATTGCATCAGGTTTTACTCTCACGGGCCAGCGTGATTTTACTGACTCCATTAATAGGATTGCTTTGAAAGTTGACTTGGAAAGTAGATCGCATAGGAATAGCATCAACCTGCAGGGATTACCTAAAATACAGGACGAAATGGAAGATACCTTGCTATCGAAGTTCTCTTTGTGGTTCTCGGATATACTTCAGATGCATGGGCATCCGTACTTACAGCTTGCCCAAAACTGGTGCCGCACGAGGAATTAATTGAAGCCCTGTGATCACTAAGTTAATTGATGTTAATGACAAAATTAGAGTACTTTAAATTCAAACAAGCTCAAAGATACTTGCTGAAAGAAGATTTTGAGGTCGTGTCCGCATATTCCATAAACAGCTTTAGTAGACTACCACATCCTTTGGTAACAATGGGTCTTCTATACATATACGCCACTACAATGCGCTTGTGTACGTTCTAATTGGAATGAATGCTCTGACAAGCTTGTCGAAGCATCCAGCCGCAAGCCAGGCATTGTCTTACAGAGTACCACCCTGAATGGAGGTGGTAGTGTGTAGCACAATACACGTTACCCACCTCAGTAACAGTATTACCGTGAATCAAAATCATAAAACTTCACATAATAACTTACAAATTCAAAATATTAATGTTGGAAGCTTCCTTAATGAAACTACCGACTTTTTCGAACTTGCAAGATGGCACTGTCTGCATAGTATAGGTGTCACAGAGACGTGGCTACACAGTGACGTACATGATGAAGAAATACCACCATCTGGATTTAATGGCCTCAGAGCTGACAGAAATCACGTCCCAGGTGGTAATGTTCCCGTTTTCCTGAAATATGCTCTGCATTACCCCGTAATTTAATCTACAATCGAACTAGAGTATGTTTGTTGTAAAGTAGCAGTTCAAAAGAGGTCATTGACAGCCTGCATCCTATATCGATCTCCAGGTTCAGCTCTTGACCTGTTATCCGGCCTGGATGCATTTTTGGATGAGCGGAACATCTCTTCAGACGTAGTGCTCATGGGTGGTTTGAATGCTCCTGATATATTGACACGACCCGTCTTCAAACTACGCGCCCTGGCTGTTTCTGAAGCCCTGCCACTCATCTGCGGCCTACGTGCAAAGCAGAGCAACAGCGTTCTTCGTAGCACGTGCGTGCTGAGAAGCCGCGCGCCTTTGGAGAGGGAAAAGGAGAAAGAAGACGAGACACACGGCTCGTGCAGACGGTGTTCTCGACAGAGACTAGGCAGACGCTGGCTGAACCGTTTTCTTCCTGGACACAAGTTCGTCCAATTTAACTTAATTTATTAAAGAGTTTCCTTATACTGTGTGTTACATTTCTGGTGGAGGTGCTGGGTATTATGTCAAGCCCTTCTCGCGTCACTGAACGCAGTCCAGAAGAACGACCTGAGCCCATCGAGCTGACTCCTGTACACCAGCGTTGCAGTCGTCGCCTACGTGGTGAGGCTCCAGAATTATCAGCTTTATCGGATCCGGCCAGAACCTTCTCACCTATGAACGGGAACTCTGCCGACATGACATCCCAAGTCGCGCCAGCTCACATCGTAGTGAATCCGCCAATGCCGCCAGAGCCTTTCCACGGCGACTCCTTCGAAGATGCGGAGGATTGGCTGGAACGCTTCGAGCGCGTCGCGAAAGTAAACGGCTGGGATGACGATCGCAAGCTCCGAAGAGTGTTCTTCGCTTTGGAGGACAGCGCGCGAACGTGGTTTGAAAACCACGAAGCTTCGATCCTGTCCTGGAGCGATTTCCGACGGGAGCTACTCGCCGCTTACCCAAATACGGACCGCAGAGAGAGAGCTGAAGTTGTCCTGCAAACAAGAAACCAGCGGAACAACGAAAGCGTAGCGATGTACGTGGAAGACATGACTCGCCTATTCCGACGGGCGGATCTTAACAGGAGCGAGGACAAAAAGGTGCGCCATTTAATGCGGGGCGTAAAACAGGAACTTTTTGCCGGGTTGGCTCGGAGCCCGCCGCGCACAGTCGCCGAGTTTCGCTCTGAGGCAACTACAATGGAGAGGATGCTACAACAACGAGCGAGAACCTACAACAGAGACGTGAACGTCGCCTCTCTGGAAGCACTGCCAACAGCTTTCGGGAGCGACATGGAAGTGCTACGGGAACTTGTGCGCTCCGTGGTGCGAGAGGAGATCCAGAGGATGCGGCTTGACCAGACTACTCCGATGGTTTCGTCACTCGCCGACGTGGTTCGCGAGGAGGTTAGACAAGTGGTCCGCGAACCTCAGCATCCTGTACTTCCAGAAGAACCACTGCTTCGACAGCGACGACTGCGTCCTATGGCGATGTGCTGCAGCGAGGAACTCCTGTACGTGCGGATGTCGCAGCGGCTGCCCCTATGCAGCCTCCGATGTACCCTAGCACACGGCAGCCACCGCCAGAGAGGAGATTAAGAAAGAGCGACATCTGGCGCACACCTGACAGAGTACCTCTTTGCTACCACTGTGGAGAGGCTGGCCACTTGTACCGGATGTGCCCGTATCGCCAGGTTTGACTTCGTGGTTTTCCCATAAACGCACCCCGTCCGCGCAGTGGTGAGCGTCCTTTCGAGATCGAGGAGTACCTTTCTACTCGTCAGAGTTCCCGTGATTTCAGCACCAGCCTCGGTCGACAACGTCAGTGAGATATAGGTCGCCGAGTCCTCGTCCATCGGCAAGTTCTCCCAGGCGTCGTTCGCCAAGCCCGCGTCGGGAAAACTAGAGTCAGCGACCTGTGGAGGCAAGGCCGCTGTCGACGCTGAAGCAGAAGAACCTCCATCGCTGAATCCGAAAAACGACGAAGGACGCGGTGATCGGTGCTGTAATAACAATGTAACTTCCGATTTACGTGTATTTGTGGACGGCTTCCAAGTGCTGGCGCTGGTGGATACTGGTGCGGATTATTCAGTAATGAGCAACGAGCTTTCCAAAACGCTGAAAAAAGTGCTGACTCCGTGGACAGGACCACAAGTTCGCACCGCAGGCGGGCACCTCATCGACCCGAGGGGCATCTGCACCGCTAGAATTGGCATACGGGGCTTCACGTACGTTGCAAGTTTTATTGTACTGCCTGAATGTTCACGAGAATTGATTATTGGTATGGACTTCTTGCATTCCAACGGTGCTGTAATCAACCTGCGGGACTCATGTGTTTCGTTCTCAACGAGGCAGGCTATTTCGACATTCGACACCGAAGAAGATTTCAATGAGCTCTGCATTGCAGACGACGACGTCACGCTAACCCCGAGATCAAGCATGTGTGTCGCGGTAACAAACAGGGCATTCAGTGATTTAGAAGGAATTGCAGACAGCAACACCAGGCTGATACTGGAAAAAGGGATCTGCATGGCAAGAGGCCTTGTGCAGCTGCGTGATGGATGTGCGAACGTGCTGCTCACCAATTTCGGAAATGAGGTCCAGCACCTTGCGAAGGGGACTGTCATCGCCAGCCTGAATGATTTCGTCCACGTTTCTGAGCTGAGCATCCCTGAGGTCCCGACACCTGACTTGCAAGATGTGGATTCGGTCCTCGCATCGATCAACATTGAAACAGGACTGCTGCCCAGCCAAAGGGAGGAAATAGAAAGCCTGGTAAGAGAATTCGCCTCATGTTTTTCGATGTCGTCTAGAGTACGGCGTACACCTATCGCCAAGCATCGGATAATTGTGGATGATACAGTGAGGCCTATATACCAGCGTCCTTATCGAGTGTCACCAAAAGAGAGAGAAGCTATCGGTAGTCAGGTTGAAGAAATGCTTAGGGATGATGTAATTCAGCCGTCAGCAAGTCCATGGGCGTCCCCTGTCGTCCTTGTAAAGAAGAAAGATCAAACGTTACGCTTCTGCATAGACTACCGGAAACTGAACGCCGTCACTAAGCGGGATGTTTATCCTCTGCCCAGAATTGATGACACATTGGATAGGCTACGAGACGCAAAGTACTTTTCGTCACTAGACCTAAAGAGTGGATATTGGCAGATAGAGGTGGACGAAAGGGACCGTGAAAAGACAGCGTTTGTGACTCCGGATGGGCTATACGAGTTCAAGGTGCTTCCGTTTGGCCTTTGTTCTGCGCCCGCCACTTTCCAGCGGATGATGGATGCTGTGCTCTCCGGACTCAAATGGCAGTCCTGTCTTGTTTACCTCGATGACGTTGTGGTTTTCTCTACTACCTTTGAACAGCATATGGAACGACTTCGAAATGTGCTGGCCGCTATTAGTGCAGCAGGTTTGACGATAAAACCACAAAAATGTCATTTCGGTTTCCACGAGCTCCTCTTTCTCGGCCATATCATCAGTGCGGAAGGCATTCGTCCAGATCCTCAGAAGACCGCAGCCGTGGAGAAGTTTCCTAAGCCCACAGACAAAAAGGCCGTTAGACGATTCTTAGGACTGTGCGCTTACTACAGACGTTTCGTCAAAAATTTTTCAAGGATTGCCGAACCGCTAACGAGGCTGACAAAAGAAGATACACCATTCGTTTGGCTTGATGAACAGGAAAATGCCTTTGATGAATTGCGGAGGCGTCTACAGAGCCATCCAGTTCTCGCACATTTTGATGAGGAAGCCGAGACGGATATCCATACGGATGCAAGCAATTTAGGTCTTGGAGCCGTGCTCACGCAGTGGCAAAATGGAGAAGAACGAGTCATTGCGTATGCCAGTCGCACTCTTTCTAAAGCTGAAGTGAACTATTCGGCGACAGAAAAAGAATGCCTTGCGGTGATATGGGCAATCAACAAGTTTCGCCCATACCTATATAGTAGACTTTTTCGAGTTATTAGTGACCATCACTCGCTGTGCTGGCTCGCTAATCTCAAGGACCCGTCAGGGCGGCTTGCAAGATGGAGCCTACGGTTGCAGGAATACGACATAACTGTCGTATACAAGTCTGGTCGCAAACACAGTGACGCCGATTGCTTGTCACGGGCACCGATTCAATGCGCTGACCCTACTTCTGCAAACGACGGAGAAGATTTTCCATTCTTGGGAGCTGTTACGACATCGCAGATGGCTCATCACCAGCAATCCGACCCTGAATTACTCCTAATGATACAGTATTTAAAAGGACTATCTACCGACGTCCCCCGAGCGTTTGTCCGTGGCTTGTCGTCCTTCGTCCTGCGAAACAACGCCCTTTACAAAAGAAACTTTGAGCAGACTGCGGAGACATTCCTGCTTGTGGTCCCTGCACTGATGCGACCGGAGATCTTGGAGGCGTGCCACGACGACCCATCAGCGGGACACCTTGGAGTGAGCAGAACAGTAGCGCGCATTCGCACCAAATACTACTGGCCGAAGTTGTTGAGTTCTGTGCAGCATTACGTCAAAACTTGCCGGGAGTGCCAAAGACGGAAAACACCACCGTTGAAACCAGCAGGTCTTCTTCAGCCTATCGAACCACCGGCAGCCCCATTCGAACAAGTGGGAATGGACTTGCTTGGCCCGTTTCCGGTGTCATCGTCAGGGAAACGATGGATCATAGTCGCAACTGACTACCTAACTCGGTATGCCGAAACAGCGTCTCTTGCTCGGGGAACGGCCTCTGAAGTCGCCGAGTTCTTCGTTAACAGCATTGTACTGCGGCATGGCGCTCCCGCAGTGCTAATCACAGACCGAGGAACCGCATTTACGGCTGACTTGCTCAAGACCATTGTCAAACTTACTCATACCAGTCATAGAAAGACCACGGCGTATCACCTACAAGCAAATGGATTAACAGAACGGCTCAATAGGACGCTGACTGATATGTTATCAATATACGTGGACATCGAGCACCGAACATGGGACAACATACTACCGTACGCCACGTTCGCCTACAATACCGCAGTGCAAGAGACGACACGAAAGACACCGTTCGAGCTCGTTTTCGGCCGTGCAGTGGTCACACCTCTAGATGCAATGCTTCCTGTAGACCACGTATCCGAGAATGATTGTGACACGACCGAGTATATACAACAAGCCGAAGAAGCGAGACAGCTTGCGCGGTATCGTATTCAACAACAGCAACGAGCCGACGCGCATCGATATAATTTGCGAAGAAGAGACGTACAGTATGCGCCGGGAGATAGAGTTTGGGTATGGACTCCCATTCGACTACGCGGACACTCGGAAAAGCTTCTCCGCCGCTATTTTGGACCATACAGGGTGCTTCGCCGAGTTGGCCCTTTGAACTACGAAGTGGTCCCCGAGGGCCAAGGAGACTCATCAAGACGACGGCATCCTACGGAAGTTGTGCAAGTCGTGAGGCTGAAGCCTTAATATGACAGACAGTGAACAATCGAGGAACCACCCCCGGTCGATGATAACTGGCTGAACCAAGGAGCACTACGACCGCCTGGAGGCGAGAGTGTTTTGAGCATCGGGACGATGCACTCATGGAAGGGGGGTAATCACACGACCCGTCTTCAAACTACGCGCCCTGGCTCTTTCTGAAGCCCTGCCACTCATCTGCGGCCTACGTGCAAAGCAGAGCAACAGCGTTCTTCGTAGCACGTGCGTGCTGAGAAGCCGCGCGCCTTTGGAGAGGGAAAAGGAGAAAGAAGACGAGACACACGGCTCGTGCAGACGGTGTTCTCGACAGAGACTAGGCAGACGCTGGCTGAACCGTTTTCTTCCTGGACACAAGTTCGTCCAATTTAACTTAATTGATTAAAGAGTTTCCTTATACTGTGTGTTACAATATCATGGCCTCTATTAACTTCGACTGGTCATGAGGCTCGCTTATCGCGAGTGCTTCTAGAGCTGTCACAGTTAACTGGCCTTAAAGAGATAGTAATACTTATTCTTTTATGCCCACGCCTTGAGCATCCCGGTTTCAAAAGCAAAGTCACTGAAGGGATGTCGGATCGCAGGGCAGTTCTTGTTCCTCTTTTTCTTCCGACAAAAATGTCACAGATTTCGTATACATCGTTTCGAAACTCTCAGCGTGCTGATGATGCCTCTATTATGGATGCCATGAGCGAAAATTTTGATAATTCCGTCCATTTCAATGCTGCTAATAATGGTGATGGTCTGCTTTATTTTCCCAAGCCTCATTCTCTCATACATTCATAGCTTCGTGGCTGTTAAAACAGAGGAATAGAAACCTGTATAAAACATCGATGAACAGATATATTTTGCGCCTATCTCGTCGTGTGCATAGAATACGCCGTTGAAAGCACAGTGGAGATCCCTCTAAGGCTGCTCAGTTTAATGAGGTCAAGTACGAACTTCGAGTTAAACTTAAGTCAGCCAAATACTTATTTTAAAGTATCATTACCTCAGCTTCCTAAAAGCAATCCTAAAAATTCGCGCAGTACTTCTTACGTTGCGTGACATAGAATAGTATGTTTTATTAGATCAAACGATATATCGACAAATAACCCCGACAGAATTTCAGCCGCATTCATTTTTCACTTTCAATCTGTTTTCACTCAATATAACCTCGAGCTCCCTCCTTTTAAGTGTAGCACAGCAGCTGCTGAAGGTGACCTTTATGTGTCTGTGAATTAGTATTCTCAATTTAGTTATGAAACTTTACATTAAGAAGTCCAGTGGGCCTGAAAATACTTGCAATTCTTTTCTTGTTCGTTAATCTATTTGCACCAGTGTTTACCTTACAATTATTTCTAACAAATCTTTAGCAAGCGCATGTGTTCCCTTCTTGTGGAGATGTACGAAAATTCTGTCATTGCACAAATCACGTAATAAACAAACCTGAAATAACTACCGACCGATTTCTCTCACTTCTCACTCCTGCAAGTCGCATTAACATATCATTTCCAAGCATATTATGGATTACTTTGAAACCAACAGCATACTAAGTAATTGTCGCCATGGATTTCGTCGAGGTGTTAGCATCGTAGCTGAGTGGAATTCACGCATGACATTGCTAAAGCACTAGACCAAGGTGCACAGGTTGACACAGCTTTTGTAGATTTGTCCAAGGTTTTTCACACTGTCGTATACCATAAATTACTATTTAAGCTTAGCGTCGTTTTAAAAAATCGTAAATTCTTCGACTGAGTTTGTTGTTTTATGTCAGATCGTTACCCACTATGTGCACTATTCTTCCGAATCCACTGTTGCTGATGTTCCCTCTGGATTGCCGCAGGGAACTGTACTTGCCCCTCTTCTCTTCCTACATCTCATTAATGAGTTGCCACATACCATAACCACTAACATGCGTCTATATGCCAGCGATTACGTTCTGTATCCCACTATAAACTCTCCTGACGACCATTCCGTTCGCAATGACGCACTCTCACAATTTGGTTAATGTTGGACTGCCTTGCAAATAAGTATACATTTTACCAAAACTGGATAAATAGGTCCGGGTGCGAAAACACACTAGCCCATAAGGATTTTCTCTCTCTCTCAA
>JABSTT010005983.1:0-17571 GCA_013339685.2 Hyalomma asiaticum | reverse complement strand
AGGTGCTTGTGTGCATGCAGGATGCGCCGTGTTCGCAGCATTCATCGACGGCACTGACCTCACGTTGCCGCTCTCGAGGACCGCGAGGCCCTCGTGGTGCACCCTCATGCAGGTGCGCCAACCTCCTGGCGAAACTGCGTCCGCTACCTCGGGCTCACGATCGACAATCGCCCACGGTGGTCCCCCGTGGTACGACGCGTTCGCCAGGACTCTCGTCGCGTGCAGTGCGCAGTGCGAGTACTGCTGCTCGTGGGAACGGCTGCCTTCCCTCGTTTGCGTGCACCATCTACGAGGCGATGGCGCTGCCTCAGGCCTTCCACGCCCTTTCTCTATGAAGCGTGCATGTGCTACGGTGGCGAATGATTGACCGGCACCATCGGCGAATCCTACACATGTGCCACGGTATGCCGCGCATCTCTGCGTGGCGGTCATTCTCTCGGAGGCACGCGCGCGACTCCCATATCTCTCACGGCTGACACGTGTGCGCTGCGCACCATCGAGAGGCTCCATCGGGCGCCCGGTGCCGGCCCCCTGCTTGACCGACTTCGCCGTGGGCCGCACTCGTGAGTGTGGCGGATGGTAGAATTGCACGACAGCATTGAGGCGGTTGACACCTTCTCCTACGCGCGTTGGCCCGCACTCCACCGCGGTGTGTGTTTGCGTGTGTGTGTGAATGTCCCAGGACTGCGCACGAAGCGTCACACACCTCACGGTGCCATCATGCAGGAGGTGGCGGCACGGATGCACAATGAGTTCGCCCGTAGTATCAGCGTCTTCTCCGTCTGGTCCGTGTAGCAGGACCATCCAGCCGCTGCTCCCCGAACGGCTTCCGAGCTGGGCGTGGACTAGCAGTGCCGACTTGGCAACTGCGGCTCGTCTACAACAGCGTAGTGGGTCGGGCTACAACTGGCTGCTGACTCCCTTGTTGAGTCACCGACCGTTACGAGCGCAGCGATTTTCTGCGACTCTAAACTGGCCTTACGCTTTCTCCTGAGGGAAGAACGCGGCCCGCCGCTCGCCCAACGGCCCGCAGTCTGCTGTTCGTGCGGGAGCGCCGCTGCGTCGCCGTCCTGCAGTGGCTACCCGCACCCGTGGGCATCGCGGGAAACCAGACAGCGGACGAGCTCGCTAACCGCGCCCACTCTGACGGCAACCGCATGAGCGATTGCGCCAGCTTGTAGGACTGCGCGCATCATTTTTCGTAAGGAACTGGCACGACGCTGCTGCCGGCCACGCCCACTACCCGCGACGCTCGCACCAGTTTCACTTGTTGCGAGCGTGCACTCCTCTTCGAACTTCGAATCGGCACTTGTAGCGGCGTAGACAGCTGAGCGCCGTCATTGACTTCGTCGTGCCCCCTCCCGCATGCACTTACTGCGGGGAGGCAGAAAGCTGCTCTCCCCTCTTTTGTGGCTGTCCTGCTTTCGCCTCCGCCTCAGAACAGCTGTGTGCAAGCTACCGTAAACACCGCCTGTCGTGCTCTAGACTGCGTAACTTGTTGCACCCGACTGGCTGCACTGAACGTCGCCGCCTGCTCTTTCCGCCCTCTTCACCTTCGTCGAGGGAACGGATTGGCCGGGCGGATTTAACCAAGTCGCCTGTGTGTTCCCGCTTACCGCGTTTGATGTGCCTCCGTACTCTGTACCTCTGTGTCTCCTTCCTCTCACTGTTTTTGTAGCGAGAGCTACACTGGCCGTGTTCTCGCCCTTTTCGCTGTGACCGGTGGCCACGCGGCACACGGCAGGTTGAGCCGTTGCCTAGGAAACTGGCAGTGCCGCTCTCCGCGCCAATATATCAACAAATATGAACATTCTGAATATATCAAATGTGAGCGCACAGGGCAGGACAGCACACGCGAGGGCTTGCCATGATGCTGAGTACTTGCTGATCTTAGTTCAGCGTATTCTAAAGTTTGTAAGGTGTTTCTAGTTGCAGCCATTTCAACCAATTTTGTTATATACTGCGCTGTGCTGTAGCCGCAAACACAGAAAACAATGCCTCTTTTTCAAGTTCTGTCGGTTTCACATGTCTTGCTGCAGTTCTAGACTGCACGTACACTTAGGAGTTATTGTGAGAACTGTTTGATACTTCACAAGTATAACGTCAATTTCATGACCTGTCTGACGAAAGCAAGCATTTTCTGACCAAGTGCAGATTCCATGCATATCTTACTCATTGAGTCCAACGTGAACTGTAACTCACTGTTGTTTTCATGTTATAGTTTCCACGTGACTTATAAGTGGTTGTAAGGGTTGTAAGTGCTATCTAGTGTTTGTAATAAGTATGCTTATTGCGTTTTACATAGGACGTGCATTGACGACGATGAAATTTCGACCCCTCTTTATGCATTAATACTGTGTGTGTGTGCAACGCAGACTCCCTTGGAAGCAATAAGGAGTAACGTAGACGGTACGAGGAGCGCTGTTCACGGAAATGCAGGCGTCGTGCCTGCAATCTGTTATACAATTTCTCAAGCCATTAAAAAATGCCAGCCTTTCGAGAGACAGATGTAACCGTCTATTTATTATTCAGCTAAAGTGTAACATTAATTAGGCCACTTGTAAAACTGAATGTGTTGTTCGGGCAAAGGTCAACTTAGACCATAATGCAGAGACTTCCTGTTGCCCGCAGTGCTGGTGCAAGTAAGTATAATTGCTAAACAAGCTTTAGATGCGAAGCATCTTTTGCTTGGGGCTATGTCCGTTGTCCATTGGCATCCGCATCTCTCCTCCTCATCCCCCTCTACACGCCAGCTGTGTGATAATGTGCTTCTCACTCCGTCCTCCTCTCCACGCCAGCTGCGCGATAGGGCGCTACTCCATCCGTACTCCTCTCCACGCCAGCTGTGCGAAGCGCGCTGCTCCCTCCGTCCTCCTCTCCACGCCAGCGCTATATGTAACCGCGTGCGCGCGCCGCTGCCTCAGTTGCTTCCTCAGATGAGTTGTCCGCCGCTGTGGTGTAGCGGTTACGGTACTCGGCTGCCACCCAAATAACGCGGGTTCGTTCCCGGCCGCGGCGGTCGCATTTTCGATGGAGGCGAAAATGCCAGAGGCCCGCGACTGTACGTTGTCAGAGCACGTTAAAGAACCCCAGGTGGTCTAAATTTCCGGAGCCCTCCACTACGGCCTTTCTCTTCTCTCCTCTCTATCTCTTTCACTCCCTTTCCTCCACCCCTACGGACGCTTAGCCGTGCTCCCAACATGGGCTGCAGAAATTAGCGTCCTTTCTTAACCGAACTACAATCATCATCGTGATAATCCTCAGATGAGTTTCACTCCGGCGTCTGATGAGTACCGACCGTCCTGCTAGCGGATTGGCTGACACAAGTTCAGCCAGCATCAGCCGACCAGTTAACAGAGCTGTTAGCACCGGTGAAGACTGCTGCGAGGCGGAGAGCACGCGACGCAGAGCGTCAGCGTCAACGCCGATCAGCGGATTCCTCGCATCGAGAACGAGAAGCAGCTGCGAAACGCCAACATCGAGAAGCGGATCTCGCGCTTCGAGAACGCGAAGCCGCTCCCAACAGCGTTCGCACGATGTGGGTAACCAACGCAATTAAAAATAAAGGGAACTCCAAGATGGTTCGCATCATCTCAGGGTTCCCCTCGGGAAGATATCATTTTTTTATTGAAACGGCAGGCTTGCCGTGTGGTTAACCAGATTCATCGGAGTTTCATCATTACCTATAACAACACATTTGAAGCGTCAATGCGGCCACAAAAACAGTGTTCGTTGCACGTTATGTTTTTGAGAATACCCAGTGACCTTACACTGTATTGCTTGCAAAAACAGAGACATTCCGTAGGCAATAAGGTCCAACATACCAGCGATCTCAGTACAGCATCGGACAATTTATGCGACGGCTGTAGGGCCGGTCTCCAGCGAAAGCCTGTGTTTTTTCGCCTACTTGACTTCTTCTCTATTTATTACATTTTTTACTATACTACAATAAAAAAAGAACTACAGTAGTTTTCTCTATGTTTTCTTTGGCTTCATTGCCTGTTGACTCCGTTATGTTGTTTCTAATAAATAAACGACCCTTTGTCCCATTCCCTTCTTTCAGAGATCATGGGAGTTTCCTTTATGTCAGCCACTTTGAACTGTAGCACGCGAAGACCTAGTAAGACGTTCTACTTTCGTGCTGCGTTTCCTTGCGGCAAAGTTGAAATGATAGAGCATTGTACCACTAACTGAAAATACTTATCGTTATTTCCAATGAATGCCCCAATAGTGCCAGAAAAGCATCGTCACCTAGTGCAAAAGGAAATTGCGTATCTCCAGAAGTGATGAGCTTTTATTCGCCCAGTCAGCTAAGTGTCGTTTTAAGTTTTAGGGGCGAAGCTCCTTAGGGCGTGGGTCGTTCCCTCCTCCGTACATAGTATTAGCCAACTGTAGTTTATAATTATAAAGCGCTCCTAGATAGCGTGATGGCGCTGCGGAGCTCGCTTCATTCAGATGTATGGAAACGCGTAGTATGGGAGTCTGTCTGTTTGTCTGTCTGTCTGTCTGTCTGTCTGTCTGTCTGTCTGTCTGTCTGTCTGTCCGTCCGTCCGTCCGTCCGTCCGTCCGTACGTCCGTCCGTCCGTCTGTCCGTCCGTCCGTCCGTCTGTCTGTCTGTCTGTCTGTCTGAGCGCTGCGGTGCTGCTTAGCTAGTACGTGAATTGATCAATCGATGACGCGGAGGCGCTGGCTGCGTGCTCAAGTGTGATAGGAGAGCGCTAGATGGCGACACACAGTGTTTGTCACGTCTTTGATGATGTACTGGGCAAGATTCACGGAATATTCACGGTTTTTACCGATGAACCTCCGGAGCTTCGCCCACTCATCATCATTCACCTCGTGGATATGCTGTGATTTTTTTTGACACATGGGACGCTGAGTTTTTTCGCGCCATTTTAGTAGACTCCTGTTATCTTCAGTGTAGACATATGCTTCGGTTTTCAGTCAGCAGCGTTTTTCGGCGCCTTTGTTGTTATTTCTTAATATCATGTAGTATCGTGAGCAATATGAAAGAGAACAATGGAACGCATGGCAAACAGCCTCGAAATCGAGTCGGAGCGATACGCGGATGGCGCCGTGAAAAACCAAGTGGAAAGGAGTGTGGTGTTCCACTAACTGTTGACACTCCCGCCGCGCTGGAGTTCCTACAAAGGAGCAACTTACGGCATATCACCGATAACACAGTATCGTCCGTTGTTTGATAAGACGCGGTATTTGTCGCATGCGGCGATTCGCTTCCTTTTCTATCATTCTTTTTTTATTCACACAAGCGCTTGCTTCAAGGCCAAGTCCTGCACTTTGTACAAACAAAGGCACGGCAGGAGTACCAGCAGCTGTCAGAACAGCCTTCCCCTCCCACTATGTTTGCGACAGCTGTCGCCACGTATCACCTGGGTTTCAGGCTGTTTGCCACGGGTTCCTGCGTTCGCTTTCTTATTGCTCACGATAGTACAGTCACCAATGGCCCTTTCGGGCAGTGCTGCTTTGCTGGGTCATTAGAGAGAAAACGAGATTGTGCGGCTACTGCTCGCGCTACAGCCACAATGATTTACCGAATAAGGCATGGCCCTTCCTGTGCTCTTAGCATGGCGTCCATAATGTTATTCCTGTTTTCGCCTTGCAAGCGTATATTACTGAAGCTGCGGAAAGGTTGAGGAGACACACAGTCGGTATAGAAACTCAAATGCCTATGAACAATGCCGAACAACCGATCTAAATCCAGGCGCCAAAAGAAGTTGGGCACAATTCATTGGAAGCCCAGCGATTCAATCGGCTGATGCATACGTGTACAGGATGGCCATTCTGGACATTGCTCGGTACCACCTTATTGTCAGATTCCTTGATGTCGCTTTGGGACCGTAGTCGTCGTGTGAGTAAATCAATGAAAACACAGACGACTAATTCAATAATATCGTGGGCACTTAAAAGGCTCCTCTTCGTCATCTGTACATAATCATCATCACAAAGGCTTCTCCTTCATCGGATGAGGGTAATCATCTGGGGTCTGCTTTGGGCACGGCGGGTTCGCTGCATCATCGAGGCCTAATAAATACACCGTGAGAACCGCATCCTCACAAGTGGTGGAGGTGTTGGGTGGAGAACAGCCTTTTAAGTGCCCTCACTATCGTTATGAGCCCGATGTTCAACGAACCCTCTCCGCTCTGCAATTCTTTCCTCGTAACTTCACCGGTGATTGGCGCAATTTCAAATATAAAGAAATCAGTGCTCGCAAAACTACTTCCACATAGAGTTCCAACAAACTCCAGAGGCCGCAGTGCAAGAAAAAAAGAAAACGTTAGGAAGACTGACGCACCACCCGTGGAGTAGCCGATGGCGTAAGCAATCCTGCCGAGCAAGTACACCATTCCAGCGCCTGCAGCGACTCTCTGCGGGAAAGAAGGTCATAACCGAATTTATAAGTTTAATAAGAACAAAACTTAATACAATTGCAGTACAATTTATAGATTTAGTTATAGGTGTATAACTCAGACCTACTAATTATTAATAGCATAGACTTAGTTATCGATTAATAATTTGAGGTGAACGAATGCTATTCTTAGATTTTGCTGCTCTCGCGAAGTATACGCGTGAAATGCACCGACAGATCCCTCCCATTACGTCATTCACCAGCCGTAATTGCCTCGCGCACGCTTGCGCACACAGTAAACTTCAGGCTGTATATATTTTGATATTAAGCACCCCATAGAGGATACTCATAACGCACTGTGCTCTGGGAACACTGTGCGCTCCGCCACGAACTTAGGGGCGCTGTCGCTGAATCGTCTGCAAGCGCTAGCATAATAGGAGCGAATGAGATGCGGTGGGTGACGGTGCTTCTGATCCAAGAAAAGGCAGCAGTTTAATTTTCCTGCGAAACCAAGCGAGCAAAGGACAGCGGAGCTCGCTACGCTCCCAAAAGTCCACGAGAACGCAAATAACGAAAAGTTGCGCTCCAAATACCAGCCCGGATCCAAAGCCGTGCACTGATTCGCAATGACACGCCGAAGTTTCTTCTTTTGCGACGCCCACGAGGCAAGCGTGCGAGAAAGTTTATTCTCGAGGAGCTCATATAGTGTTCCACGTTATATACCGCTGCGACTAGAAACGTGCATGCTGCATATATCGAAACCACGTTGTTTCTGAGCAACGCGGTGTTGCTTTGAACTTTTCATTTCTCCAGCCGCAGGCATATCTACCCTTCGAAACTGCATGTTTGAGGTTTTCTCGAAAGAAGCAGCATGTGGACACATTAGCAGTGCATCAAAAATGTCTCGAGAAAGTAAGACTGTCCCGTTTTGGAGTTTTCGCGTACGGCCGCTGCTATTATTTCACCGCTGCTACGCTACCGCACTCTAGCAGGCCTATGTCTGTTGGTGTTAGAAGGCGGTTTGCTGAAACAAGCAGTTTGTGTATGTAGCACGTGCGTGTGTCAAATGACAAATGCTCATTCCCTGTGCCGCCAGGTGCCCGCCGTAGTTTTCGTATTAAAGATGGGACTGATTTTTTTCTGAGGTTTTACGTCCCGAAACCACGCTATGATTATTAGGGACGCCTTAGTGGAGGGCTCTGCAAAATTCGACCTCAAGACGTTCTTTACAACATGCAGTGACACCGTACAGTACACGGGCCTCTACATATCGCCACCGTTCAAATGCAGCGGCCACGATTCGACCCCGCGACCGTCGGATCAGCAGCCGAGTGCCATAGCCACTAGACCATATACCGTGGCGGGGCAGTAAAGGGGGCAACGGTGCTTAACTAGTAGTGAGGGTACGGAGGTTGTTCGTGAAAAAATAAGACAGAAATGATGCTCGACAAGTTCCCCTCAACCGCTGTCTGTCTCCGCAGCTTTCTTTTCCGAGGAAAGGCAGAAAAATGCGCGGCCTGGGAGGAAAGCGATCGTTGTGTCGCCTTACACACAGGCGCACTGTAGATGAGCTTTCCGGGCGATTTTAAACTTCTTTAATCTCATGGCCGTCAAATGTAAGGCGTGGGGAGGATGAAGTTGACGGTTGGGGAGGCCATCGTTGGCGCCGACGCGGCCTGCTGCATCTAGCAGCTGATGGAACGCGAAGCTTGGCAGCAGATATTTAGAGCTACCGTGACACCATATTCCCTTTAAAAGACAACCAATAAAAAACAGAGCGGCGAGAAACGGTGCGCACAGCGGTGATTCAACGTTATTGAGTCACCATTGGCGCCCGCAGTACTTGTACAGGGTGCTTTTTTTTAGTTGCAACACATTTTAAAAGTTAGAAAAACATAACTCACGGGAATGTCTTGTGTACCATTCGAGTATACGGATTGGCGGCCTCTGGATACAGAACGATTTTCGCACTTGTATGCATAATTAGAGAAGTTACGCTAATTAACTTATGGCCGATCTTGTAATTGAGGACAAGTTATCCTCAATTACAAGATCGCCATTCCCGGCCAATTAGCAGTACCTCATTCGACTTTTTTTTCTTTAAAGCCGTGACGCCCCGATTCTCTCGGCCTGGCCCTGTTTGCATTACCCGTGCGTGCAAACCGACACACTCCAAGTGCCTCCGGAGATCGTACGACAAGAGCGGACAATACGTCCACTGTGTTGTACACAGAATTTGACTGCTTCAAAACCTCGTCTTTCTGTGCCGCTCTTTTCCTTCATGTCCGCCCTTTCTTCTTCCTTGCCTACCTTCACCTCTCCACGCGGTGGCGCCGAGTGCGCGTTACAATGTGGCTGCAATCGGAACACGGGCGCTGCGCCTTTCATGCCTTGAATACGTCCCCCGTTCTTCCCTCCTGGGGCGCGACGCAGAGCGTCAGCGTCAACGCCGATCAGCGGATTCCTCGCATCGAGAACGAGAAGCAGCTGCGAAACGCCAACATCGAGAAGCGGATCTCGCGCTTCGAGAACGCGAAGCCGCTCCAACAGCGTTCGCACGATGTGGGTAACCAACGCAATTAAAAAAAGGGAACTCCAAGATGGTTCGCATCATCTCAGGGTTCCCCTCGGGAGATATCATTTTTTTATTGAAACGGCAGGCTTGCCGTGTGGTTAACCAGATCATCGGAGTTTCATCATTACCTATAACAACACATTTGAAGCGTCAATGCGGCCACAAAAACGTGTTCGTTGCACGTTATGTTTTTGAGAATACCCAGTGACCTTACACTGTATTGCTTGCAAAAACAGAGACATTCCGTAGGCAATAAGGTCCAACATACCAGCGATCTCAGTACAGCATCGGACATTTATGCGACGGCTGTAGGGCCGGTCTCCAGCGAAAGCCTGTGTTTTTTCGCCTACTTGACTTCTTCTCTATTTATTACATTTTTTACTATACTACAATAAAAAAAGAACTACAGTAGTTTTCTCTATTTTTCTTTGGCTTCATTGCCTGTGACTCCGTTGTTGTTTCTAATAAATAAACGACCCTTTGTCCCATTCCCTTCTTTCAGAGATCATGGGAGTTTCCTTTATGTCAGCCACTTTGAACTGTAGCACGCGAAGACCTAGTAAGACGTTCTACTTTCGTGCTGCGTTTCCTTGCGGCAAAGTTGAAATGATAGAGCATTGTACCACTAACTGAAAATACTTATCGTTATTTCCAATGAATGCCCCAATAGTGCCAGAAAAGCATCGTCACCTAGTGCAAAAGGAAATTGCGTATCTCCAGAAGTGATGAGCTTTTTATTCGCCCAGTCAGCTAAGTGTCGTTTTAAGTTTTAGGGGCGAAGCTCCTTAGGGCGTGGGTCGTTCCCTCCTCCGTACATAGTATTTAGCCACCTGTAGTTTATAATTATAAAGCGCTCACTAGATAGCGTGATGGCGCTGCGGAGCTCGCTTCATTCAGATGTATGGAAACGCGTAGTATGGGAGTCTGTCTGTTTGTCTGTCTGTCTGTCTGTCTGTCTGTCTGTCTGTCTGTCTGTCTGTCTGTCCGTCCGTCCGTCCGTCCGTCCGTCCGTACGTCCGTCCGTCCGTCTGTCCGTCCGTCCGTCCGTCTGTCTGTCTGTCTGTCTGTCTGAGCGCTGCGGTGCTGCTTAGCTAGTACGTGAATTGATCAATCGATGACGCGGAGGCGCTGGCTGCGTGCTCAAGTGTGATAGGAGAGCGCTAGATGGCGACACACAGTGTTTGTCACGTCTTTGATGATGTACTGGGCAAGATTCACGGAATATTCACGGTTTTTACCGATGAACCTCCGGAGCTTCGCCCACTCATCATCATTCACCTCGTGGATATGCTGTGATTTTTTTTGACACATGGGACGCTGAGTTTTTTCGCGCCATTTTAGTAGACTCCTGTTATCTTCAGTGTAGACATATGCTTCGGTTTTCAGTCAGCAGCGTTTTCGGCGCCTTTGTTGTTATTTCTTAATATCATGTAGTATCGTGAGCAATATGAAAGAGAACAATGGAACGCATGGCAAACAGCCTCGAAATCGAGTCGGAGCGATACGCGGATGGCGCCGTGAAAAACCAAGTGGAAAGGAGTGTGGTGTTCCACTAACTGTTGACACTCCCGCCGCGCTGGAGTTCCTACAAAGGAGCAACTTACGGCATATCACCGATAACACAGTATCGTCCGTTGTTTGATAAGACGCGGTATTTGTCGCATGCGGCGATTCGCTTCCTTTTCTATCATTCTTTTTTTTATTCACACAAGCGCTTGCTTCAAGGCCAAGTCCTGCACTTTGTACAAACAAAGGCACGGCAGGAGTACCAGCAGCTGTCAGAACAGCCTTCCCCTCCCCACTATGTTTGCGACAGCTGTCGCCACGTATCACCTGGGTTTCAGGCTGTTTGCCACGGGTTCCTGCGTTCGCTTTCTTATTGCTCACGATAGTACAGTCACCAATGGCCCTTTCGGGCAGTGCTGCTTTGCTGGGTCATTAGAGAGAAAACGAGATTGTGCGGCTACTGCTCGCGCTACAGCCACAATGATTTACCGAATAAGGCATGGCCCTTCCTGTGCTCTAGCATGGCGTCCATAATGTTATTCCTGTTTTCGCCTTGCAAGCGTATATTACTGAAGCTGCGGAAAGGTTGAGGAGACACACAGTCGGTATAGAAACTCAAATGCCTATGAACAATGCCGAACAACCGATCTAAATCCAGGCGCCAATAGAAGTTATCGCGCATGAAATGCTTTGTAGCATGTACGTTTAACGATGCGGAACCGCCGCCACTGAGACCGCCATGGGTCACAGGTCCGACGCCCAACCCCCCCCCCCCCCCACCTTTTTCTTTTCTTTTTCAGGGATGGCTGTCATAAGCTCGAGATTACGTCGGTAGGGGGGGCCTGGCGACGGTTGGACACCTGAAAGGCTTTCAGTCGTTCAAGTGCCGTTTACAACTCACTCCTACACCAGAACAGGAATTGGCCTCCCTGGTGAAGTACTTGGCCACCACCTCCCACACGATGTCTAGGATTAAACCCTCGCCCTCAGTGTCCAGCAGCTGCAGCACATCTGTCCACGGCGGCGGTCAGCTCTGTGAAGCAGCAGAGGGCAGTAACAATCACTGGACCCGGACAGGCCGCCACTGGAATCTAAACATTGGAACGTTCTATGCAAGATCCCTCTCAAGCGAAGCTAGATTAGCGCAGTTACTCGAGGAAGTAGAGGGAGTTAATTGGGACGTCATTGGCCTTAGCGAAGTTAGGAGAGCAGGTGAAGCTTACATAGTCTTAAACAATGGACACGTCCTCTGATATAGAGGATTACCCGAAAAGAGAGAATATGGCGTTGGGTTCCTAATCCACAAAAATATAGCGGGCGACGTAGATAAATTTTACAGCATTAACGAAAGGATAGCATCCGTCGTAATAAAGCTAAATAAGCGGTATAAACTTAAGATAATCCAGGGATATGCGCCAACAACGAGCTACGACGATGAACAAGTAGAGCAATTCTACGAGGATATCGAATTAGCAATAAAGAAAGTACGGACGCAATACACAGTAGTCATGGGGGATTTCAACGCAAAAGTAGGAACGAAGCAAGGTGGAGAGCAGGCGATAGGCAACTACGGCGTCGGCCGTAGGAATAACCGTGGGGAAATGCTAGTACAATTTGCCGAAAGGAACCAGCTTCGAATAATGAATACGTTCTTCAAGAAACACAAGAATAGGAAGTGGACGTGGAAAAGCCCTAACGGGGAAACAAAGAATGAAATCGACTTTATAATGTGCGAACAACCAGGTATAATTCAAGACACAGAAGTAGTGGGGAAGATAAAATGCAGCGATCACAGATTAGTAAGGGCAAAGATTGTACTTAACCTAAAGAAAACAAGAACTAAATTATTTACTAGAAAAATTGTAATGTAGAGGTAATCAGAGGGAAGGACAACAAATTTAAAGTCGCCCTAAGCAACAAGTTCGAGGCCTTAGACGAAAACGGTGACGATTTAGAACAAATAAACAAAACCATAACGAAAACAATCCTTGAAACCGCGATAGAAGTCGGTGGTAAAACAACAAAGCAAGCAAAATGTAAGCTGTCCCAATCTACCAAGGACTTAATAAACAAACGACAACAAATGAAAGTAACTTCATCAAAAGATGATATAGAATTCGCAGAATTATCAAAATTGATCAGTAAAGCCAGGCAAAGAGATGTAAGAAACTTTAACATGAGAGAAATAGAGAAATCAGTAGAAAAGGGCACCAGCATTAAATCGGTCAAAAAGAAACTGCACTTAGGACAAAACAAAATGCATGCGCTAAAAGATAAACAAGGTAACGTTATCAACAGTTTCAACGAAATAGCAAAGGTAGCAGATTTATACTTGGAGCTGTACAGCTCTCAGACAGACCATACAACCTTATTAGAAATAGAACCAGAGGAGAACACCGAAATTCCATGTATAACCGCGGACGAAGTCAAAAAAGCTGCCAAAGGCATGTCCCGCGGTAAAGCAGCTGGTGAAGATGGTATAACAGCTGACTTGATCAAAGACGGAGGAGATATTGTACTTGCAAAACTTGCGTCGCTTTTCACGAAATGTGTCAAGACATGTAGTGTACCGCGCCGTTGGAAAAATCCTTATCCACAAGAAAGGTGACATAAAGGAGTTAAAGACCAATTAGCCTACTCCCAGTAATATACAAGCTATTTACAAAAGTAATTTCTACGAGGATAAGAGAAACACTCGACTTCAACCAAGCGAGAGAACAAGCTGGTTTTAGGAAAGGTTACTCGAGAATGGACCACAGCCACGCTATCAACCTAGTAATTGAGAAGTACGCGGAATATAACAAGCCTCTTTATATGGCGTTTATCGACTACGAGAAAGCATTTGACTCCATAGAAATACAAGCAGTTCTAGAAGCTCTACGTCGACAAGGGGTACCTGGCGTATACGTGAAAACCATAAACAACATATACAAAGATTGTACAGCCACACTACTCCTACATGAGAGAAGCAGAGAAATCCCGATCAGGAGAGGTGTGAGACAGGGAGGTACAATATCCCCGATGCATATCCCCGATGCAGAGGAAGTCTTTAAACGTCTAGACTGGGAAGAAAAAGGCATTCGAATAGACGGAGAATATCTAAACAATTTAAGATTTGCAGACGACATTGTGCTCTTTAGCATAGATGGTGACGAATTACAAAACATTATTGATGACCTAAACAGGGAAAGCATTAAAATTGGATTAAAAATGAATAGGCAAAAGACCAAAGTTATGCTCAATAGCTTAGCTAAGGAACAGGAATTTAAAATCAACAATGAACCCTTACAATGTGTGAATGAATATGTATATCTGGGACAGTTAATATCAGGAACTCTAACCCAGGAAAACGAAATTCTCCGTAGAATAAGGCTGGGCTGGAGCGCATTCGGAAGGCATTACGAAATCATGATCGGAAACTTGCCGCTCTCATTAAAGCGAAAAGTATTCAATCACTGCATTCTCCCATTACTAACGTACGGTGCAGAAACATGGAGAATAACGAAAAAAACTAGAGATGAAACTAAGGAGCACGCAACGTGCAATGGAAAGAAAAATGATAGTGGTAACGCTAAGAGACGAAAAACGAGCGGAATGGATCAGAGAACAGACAGGAGTAGCCGATATTATCTTATCAATTAAAAGAAAGAAGTGGACCT
The DNA here is from genome assembly GCA_013339685.2 of Hyalomma asiaticum. Classification (NCBI taxonomy): domain Eukaryota; kingdom Metazoa; phylum Arthropoda; class Arachnida; order Ixodida; family Ixodidae; genus Hyalomma; species Hyalomma asiaticum. The sequence goes on along the minus strand of JABSTT010005983.1, from coordinate 3,464 downwards.
GGGCAGGACATGTCATGAGGAGGAAGGATAATAGGTGGACAGTAAGAGCGACGGAATGGATACCAAGAAAGGGAAAACGCAACAGAGGTAGGCGAAAGGTTAGATGGAGCGATGAAATTAAAAAGTTTGCGGGCATAAAGTGGAACCAACTCGCTCCGGTTAGAGTGGATTGGAAATCGTTGGGAGAGGCCTTCGTCCTGCGGTGGACCTAAACAGGCTGATGATGATGAATATATATATATATATATATATATATATATATATATATATATATATATATATATATATATATATATATTATACATATATATATATCATATATATACAACTACATGAGTTCCTTGCCTGGCGCGCAGACATGGGAGCGAATATCATCATCATCATCAGCCTGTTTAGGTCCACTGCAGGACAAAGGCCTCTCCCAACGATTTAGAAACCACCCTATCCTGAGCGAGTTAGTTCCACTTTATGCCCGCAAACTTTTTAATTTCATCGTTCCATCTAACATTTTGCCTTGCTCTGTTGCGTTTTCCCTCTCTTGGTATCAATTCCGTCGCTCTTACTGTCCATCTGTTATCTTTCCTCCTCATGACATGTCCTGCACATTGTCCTGCCCATGCCCACTTCTTTCTTTTAATTGATATAATAATATCGGCTACTCCTGTCTGTTCTCTGACCGATACCGCTCGTTTTTTTATCTCTTCGCGTTACCCCTATCATTTTTCTTTCCATTGCAAGTTGCGTGCTCCTTACTTTTATCTCTAGTTTTTTCGTTATCCTCCACGTTTCTGCACCATACGTTAGTACTGGGAGAATGCAGTGATTGAATACTTTTCGCTTTAGTGAGAGCGGTAAGTTTCCAGTCATGATTTCGTAATGCCTTCCGAATGCGCTCCAGCCCATCCTTATTCTACGGAGAATTTCTTTTTCATGGTTAGGAGTTCCTGTTATTAACTGTCCCAGGTATACGTATTCGATTACACATTGGAAGGGTTCATTGTTGATTTTAAATTCCTGATCCTTAGCTAGGCTATCGAGCATAACTTTGGTCTTTTGCCTATTCATTTATAATCCAATTTAATACATTTCCTGTTTAGGTCATCAATCATGTTTTTGTAGTTCGTCTCCATCATTGCTAAAGAGCACAATGTCGTCTGCAAATCTTAATTTGCTTAGATATTCACCGTCTATTCGAATTCCCTTTACTTCCCAGTCTAGACGTTTAAAGATTTCCTCTAAACATGCAGTGAATAGCATCGGGGATATTTTATCTCCCTGTCTCACACCTCTCCCGATCGGGATTTCTCTGCTTCTCTCATGTGGGAGTAGTGTGGCTGTGCAATCTTTGTATATGTTGTTTATGGTTTTCAAGTATACGCCAGGTACCCCTTGTCGACGTAAAGCTTCTAGAACTGCTTGTATTTCTAGGGAATGAAGTGCTTTCTCGTTGTCAATAAACGCATTATGAAGAGGTTTGTTATATTCCGCGTACTTCTTTATTACTATAGGTTGACAGCGTGGCTGTGGTCCATTGTCGATTAACGTTTCCTAAAAGCAGCTTGTTCTCTCGCTTGGTTAAAGTCGAGTGTTTCTCTTATGCTCGTAGAAATTACTTTTGTAAATAGCTTGTATATTACTGGGAGTAGGCTAATTGGTCTGCAATTTTTTAACTCCTTTATGTCACCTTTCTTGTGGATAAGGATATTTCCAACGGCGCGGTACACTACATGTCTTGATACATTTCGTGAAAAGCGAGGCAAGTTTTTCAAGTACAATATCTCCTCCGTCTTTGATCAAGTCGGCTGTTATACCATCTTCACCAGCTGCTTTACCGCGGGACATGCCTTTGACAGCTTTTTTGACTTCGTCAGCGGTTATACATGGAATTTCGGTGTCCTCCTCAGATTCTATTTCTATTAAGGTTGTATGGTCTGTCTGAGAACTGTACAGTTTAGACCGCAACGGTGGCGCAATGGTAGAGCGTCCGCTTCCGATGCGGTAGGTACCGGGTTCAAATCCCAGTGCCGGCCGGACACCCACCGGTTTAAAAACGGGTAGAGGAGTACACACCTAGCGCTCGGTTTACGTGTACTTATCTCGAAAGGTGTTAATGAGCAAACAGACAATGAAGCTTCATTGTCTGTTTGCTCATTAAGTTGTTTCTAACAAATAAAGAACGAGCTAGCCCTTGACCCCTTCCCTTTCGTTATGTCGAAAGGTGGCCCCATAAGGACGTGGCAGGTCCCTTGGGCACACCTTACCCACCACGGCCTTGGTGAAATAGTTGAGCGTCCGCCTTGCTGTGGTAGGCAGAGAGGCATCCGCCACTGCCGCCGGGTACCTACCGGTAAAATAGGGACAAGCGCGCTTCCGCCTGGTGCTCGGCTGTTGGAAGGTACTGTACGCTTGGGAGGTCACCCACCCTTGTGGGGAATGGGCGGCATGGGACCGCCCGACCTTAAATTAAGGTCACTTTTTTTTTTGAGTTGAAATCTTCTGCTACCTTTACTATTTCGTTGAAACTGTTGATAACGTTACCTTGTTTGTCTTTTAGCGCATGCATTTTGTTTGCCCTAAGTGCAGTTTCTTCTTGACCGATTTAATTCCGGTGCCTTTTTCTACTGCTTTCTCTATTTCTCTCGTGTTAAAGTTTCTTACATCTCTTTGCCTGGCATTACTGGTCAATTTTGATAGTTCCACGAATTCAATCTTATCTTTTGGCGAAGTTACTTTCATTTGTTGGCGTTTTTTTATTAAGTCCTTGGTAGATTGGGACAACTTACTTGTGGCTTGCTTTGTTGTTTTACCCCCACTTCTATCGCTGTTTCAAGGGTTGTTTTCGTTATGGTTTTATTTCTTCTAAATCGTCACCGTTTTCGCCTAAGGCCTCGAACATGTTGCTTAGGGCTACTTTAAATTGTTTGTTCTTAGCTCTGATTACCTCTAAATTGCATTTTTTTCTAGTAGAAAATTTAGTTCTTGTTTTCTTTAGGTTAAGTACAATCTTTGCCCTTACTAATCTGTGATCGCTGCATTTTACCTTCCCCACTACGTCTGTGTCTTGAATTATACCTGGTTGTTCGCACATTATAAGTCATTTCATTCTTTGTTCCCCGTTAGGACTTTCCACGTCCACTTCCTATTCTCGTGTTTCTTGAAAAACGTATTCGTATTCGGAGTCGGTTTCTTCGGCAAATTGTACTAGCATTTCCCCACGGTTATTTCTACGGCCGACGCCGTAGTTGCCTATCGCCTGCTCTCCACCTTGTTCGTTCCCACGTTTGCGTTGAAATCCCCCATGACTACTGTGTATTGCGTCCGTACTTGTCTTTATTGCTATTCGATATCCTCGTAGAACGGCTCCACTTGTTCGGTCGTCGGTAGCTCGTTGTGGGCGCATATCCCTGGATTATCTTAAGTTTATACCGCTTATTTAGTTTTATACTACGCATGCTACCCTTTCG
>JABSTT010005982.1:0-14533 GCA_013339685.2 Hyalomma asiaticum | reverse complement strand
GTCAAGATACCTCGTCCTGCACCAACCCGCCACCAGGTGCCTGCAGAAAGGACAAGGGTGAAGATGTAAATCCACGTACATGCGAGACCATCTATTCACGGTTTGAAGACCCCTTTGTTGCATACTATTACAACGCAACTATAGGTCAATGTACAGAATACTGCGTTTGCAGAGATCCCGTGTACAAAGATGCGCAGACGAACTATTTTCTGTTCGATGGTTATTGCAACTTCACTTGCGGGTGAGTAGCAGTGCCTGGCAGGTTTCTATTCCTGCCGTTCTTTCTGTCAAACTTAGCCGAGTCCCCAAGAAAGCTGAGAGTATGCCTTATACTGCGTTCGCGAATTAAACGTGAGATTACTTAACATTTTGTGTAAACTTGCGTGGTACCGCTAAATAGTCTAATAGCAAAGCATGGCGCCTCTGATATGATGTGCAGTGTACGTTACCGCGTTCTTAAGCACAGGTATTATCACGAAAATGATTAAGGTTACAGATCACTGCGACTCCTTGATGGCGTATAGAACGTAAATTTAGATATATCTTTCGTACATAGCAGTATGTACCACTGACGCAAGCTTGACAAACTTCACTCTAAGACTACCCAATGTCCCTGCTGAATCTTATGTCAAGCTTTCTACGTGGTATGACAGTTTTTAGGGGTTTTATTATTAATCAGTGGCCTTTGTGGACAGCGAGAATATTTGTTGTCCGTAAACACGTAGAAAAGCACCGAGTCAAAGGAAAATAGAGAGACATGGGCAGAGAACGCTTGTCAGGTTAACTAGACAGTCGTCTGACTGGCTAGCTTGTATGGGTCACGAAGGAGACAGAAAACTAAAGATAGCTTATCAAGAGAACATTGAATGTATGGCGCTGACCAGGTAATGGAAGTGCAATAATTTTATAAAGTGTCTCTAAGCACGTGTAACCTAACGAGCAAATTATAGGCCAACAAATCACCAGCCATCCAGGATTTTAGCCTTTGTGAAAAGCCCTTAAAACGCTTTACTGCCGGTTGTCGCTTATTCTACACGCAAGGAACCGCGTCAGCCCAACAACTAAAGAAACGTTTACCGCATCCAACGCCTGTTGTCACGTGTTTCTCGGCAAAAGATAGCTTTCTGCTCCAGACACCCAGTTCTGTCACATATACATTGTTAGAAAACTCGAACGCAGTGTTGTGTACCGGTTTCCGGACAGCGCGAGGCACTTGCTACCAGCTATTCGTGCTCATTTAGTGCAACAGCGAACTGAATTCAAGCTTCCTAAAAAATGATATCGGTTCAGACGTACAAGAGATTATCCGCGACGCGTCACGTTGTTCAGAAATGCCCATTTCATTCGATGCTGCTATACTCTGTTTCACTAGTTCCGTGCAGCAGAGCCAAGGGGTACGAGGCCATCGAGCACAGAGTTCTTGCGAAGCGAGACTAAGCGTCATTGATCTGACACGCACCTGCGAGCCACTGCTGCCAATAGGCCCCCGACTCCCTCCTCCTCTTCCTCTTGCCAAGACTGCTGCCGCTGTCCACCACTGGCAGATGCCATGACGCGGAAGGATACGTTTAACATGTGTTCGCCCACCTGATTGGCGGAGGCGGCCCGTAGCTTCCACAATGCTGCACAGAACTTCTGAAACAGACTATACCTATTTGTGTGTGTCGCGAATTGACGACATTCGGCATTTGAGCGGTTGAGCGGTCAACACCGACTGTCACGTGTTTGCTACAAAAGATGGCTTCCTGCTGCTGACCGAAGCGTCCTGTCGCATAGTGTGTTCACAAAAATTGATACCCAGTGTCTCGTGCCGGTTTCCGGAAAGTTACAGCCGCGTGTGACAGATCTCACTTCATCGTCTTTTGTCAAACCAAACTGAGCTTAAGCTTCTCCAAAATTATTTGGTTCAGCTGCCAATCGAAATACGTCTCGCAAGTTGTCTCGTTGTTAACGAACAAAACGGTATGACACGGAAGAAAATAAAATGTAAGAAAATCATAGTCAGTGGAAGCGCAGTTTGAAGGGCAGCATTGGTGGCTACCCACATAAAAAAAACAAATGTTTTCAACCGATACCAATGACCAGGCATGAACACGTGCATGCAAACCTCTGAAAGCGAATGAATGATCCCAAAGTCCCCGTTATGAGGTATCCATGTGCATGTATTCGCGTCTATTCAATGGTACTGCCTTTTTACGGTGATCTAGTGGCTATCGGCGTAATGTTGAGGCCCGTGTACTAAGCGATGTCAGTACACCAGGCGGTCCTGATTTCCGGAGCCCTCCACTACAACGTCTCTCATAATCACCCTGTGCATTTGAGACGCAAAACCCCGGAAATTATTAGAAAAGCGTGGAGCCGCGTAAGATTAAAACGTTAGAAGAGATCGCCAGCGATCTTACGCTTATAGCGTTGATTCCTGTAGTATTTGGGATACCAGCGGCTTCAAGTATTAACAAAGCTTTCGGTTTACGAAGGAGATGAGATGAACGCTCTTTGGCACCCGCAAAATATTCGTGGAGATTACGATAAAACAGGCCGCAAGGAGCCAATGTAAATGTTATCACGCCGTGCCCACCGTGGGAGTAAACGCATACGGGAAGTGCCAAATCGGCAGTAAGGCAAAGTTTACTTCCATCCTTCGCGTATTCCGTTTAACAAAAAGTTGCTTTAGGTTAGACAGCGCGTACTTATGGAGCAAATAAAGCGGGCTGCGCAGGCTCATGTACTGAGCTGTAATTTGCGATACGTATAATGAATTTTTCTTCCACACTGGTGAGCAATTAACACTGCTGTGCGTGGTATATCTTCTTGAGGCCGACCTCTCTGCTTCACTGTAATAAATCAAACATCTCTTTCCCTCTCTGCATTAGGTACACTACATTAGTATTTTTCTTATATTGTTATCCTTTGCAGCGGCTATAAAGAATTTAAGGAGGCCCAAGCTATGAAAATTGAAACGTCGGCATCCTAAGGGGACACATAGCCGGATGTTCTAGCGCACACGGATGCGCATTCTTTCGTGTTTCACCAATAAAGTATAACACGTTACCAGTTTGGCCGTGCCTATATACGTTGTTCTCGGTTTATGTGCAATACCACAAACCAGATTGCACTTCTCCTCCTAGAGAGCATCATTGGATTCTTTTTCATCGAGAAGTTTTTCTGAGTGTTTTTCTTTCTTGTTTTTGCATGTTTACTGCGTCATATCCGTTACGGTAGTGACACATGGAGTCGGGGTGGACCCCGACATAGAACACTCGCGCTAAAAAAAGAAAAAAAAGAAGAAAGAAAACGAGGAGGCGACGTTCCGTGATTCCGCTTTCATCGGCGAGCCAACCTCCTCTGGCGCCTTGTGCGCTCTGCCTCTCGGGTAGGATTAGGGCCACACGGTTCCTGGACCGCTTGAGGTTGCGGTGACACTTAGTGGCTACTGACCGTGTATGAATCTACAGCTTGCCTATATGACGTGATTGTGGCCTGTTTCCCATATCTCACCCCTCAAATTTTTCTATGACTGTAGGCTGCAAAGTTATTGTCACGTGACGTCCCCTCTTAGCTCTTTCCCCCTTAGTGCCCGCTGGGCCGGGAGACGCTTGTGGACATATCGAGCCGTGTGTAACAAGCAGCAGATTTCCAATCAGTGACGTATGAGGGGGACCTCCACCCAGAAAACCTGTTTAGTGAAGTGAAGGTGGACTGAAATTGAAGGCTAAGCAACTTCACATTAAGTTCATATATTCATCTGTGTTTGGTTAACCTCTCCCAATCACCGAACGCTTAGCGCTTGAGTTATTCGAACGTCCTGTTTTCCGTCCTTCCAGAAGTTATTACACATTGGCACCTTCCCTTAGCGTTTTCGCTTATGTACTTTGGGTTAAAATAGAAAGCCTCATCTGGCTTGTAAAGTGTGTGAATTGCGTGACTTTTACGTTCGACAAAACCATAGTTTTCACATGGATGACAGTGTAGCATCAAGTGTTCGTTCCCTCGAAGTACGATGATGAGAGAAATATGTTCCGAAACAAACAGTGTAATATTAGGGAATGTTGCTCGAGGCACCGTCCACGTAATGTGTTAAAAAAGAATGTTGAAATAAAAAAAATTACAAGTTCAGAAAAACTTAATTTCTGTAAAGCAGAGAAGTCATTATTTCGCTATTGAGTGAGGATTGGCGTTTCTTAGCCCACAATTACGGCGGTTCTGATTTACGTTCACAACATGGTGTTCACATCCACAGAAATTTCATCTGAGGCAAGCTCTAGCGTTTCACCTGATGTTGAGGCGGAGCCGGCAGTCGAACCCACGGCATGGTCATAAGTGCTGCGGGACTTTACCGAGCCAACGCGCAAAATTTCAAGGAATGACTTTGCAAGTTAAAAACGCTGGTTTTTTCTTTTCCTAGTTGAAAACGTTTTTTTTTTTTTTTTTGTATCCGCGGATTAAGAAAATGACTTGGGTCAGGTCATCAGGCCGTATCTTTTTGTATCCGGTTAAAAGGCCAAGGTACAGCTCGTTTGCGCATGCGCCGCTAGCGCTGCGAAGAGCAAGGCGAGCAGACGACCTCTCGGGAGCAAAAGACAGATGCGTTGCTTGCGGATTGTCAACGTTGAAGCTTGGGAAAGATGGTAGAAGTCCATTAGGAATGTTTTTGCAGCGCACATACAAAAAGGGAAACAAAGAGGGGAAAATATGCTTTCTAGGCAGGTAATTGAAAAATGTATTCAGTTACAGTTATGTTCACTGATATGTATAATTTTGATTGCTTGTCGTGGGCGTAGCTATTGGAACCGCTTCAAATTTATCAGCGTTTAAAAGGAAAATGAGGTAGAATTAGAAAGGAAAGAAGGGAACAACATACCGAGTATTTCAAACACTTTTATGGCAAGAGCGACTATGAACATAATTGTATCGTATGAATAGTGTGCACAAGCATGCTTTACAAGCATGCTTGCATGGAAACCCCAGTGTAAGAGCTGGTTCACGTGACCTGTCCCATCGAATTCGGCGGTTTTGGCGCCATATTCTAATACCGATATTTTCCGAAGGTGCTGAGAGTCCTTTAGCAAGTAGGGGGTACAGTTTTTTCAGAAACTCCGTAGTAATTTTGAATGTTTAACCAAATGAACGATGCCTTCAAATCGGAATCGATACGGGCGGGCGCTTCGTGCAGAGTATGCGATGGCGTAACATCCTCACCGCCGTTGGAAATAGAGCTGGTGCCAGAAAAAAAAAGAAAGTGACTAAGTTATACGACGAGTTATCAAGTTTCATGTTATGAAGTTTTATCGAGTTGTCGTGTCGGCTTCTTCGGCGCCCATCTTCAGTAAAGTTGCTTCTTGTTATTTTTACTACTGAAGTATTTCAGTATACTCCGTGCAGCTTATCCCATCACAAGCTACCTTCGCGTTTCCAAGCGTACCTGGCTGGTGACCGCCACATTTGACTATATATCTTCTACATAATAATAAGAAAACATATCCTGCAGACACCACGCATTGTGGGGATTGGTGTCATGTGAAGCAGTCATCGGGGAAGTTACCTATATGATGTTATTGAGTAAGACCAAGGTGTTTGTGTAAAGCGCGTCGGTACTCGCTCATGCTTAACGTTGGCTAACCAGGAACGTCGGCAGCACCGTGGCGACTGAATTGTACGACATAACGTACGTATGTACGACGTAACATGATACGACGTAACGTTGGGACTTACTTTAATCCTACGCACAGGCCAAGATGGAGCACGGGTGTGGTTGGCCCGTCAGCCATGATTAACTTATTAAGCTACATGGTCTCTAATGACATTCCTAAAGCTATTGAGCCTGAACGGCGTCATCAGCACAACGTGTCTTCCAACGAGTGCCTGAACTTCCACGCACCTTCCATTTTGTTGTCGCCAAAGGAGACGAGCTTTCTGAGCATGAGCACATGATGCGGGCATCTTATCCAATGACGCTGTGAAGGAAAGTGTTCATATCTTGCAAGCGTTTCAATAAGCGCCAGTTGGCGGCCGTTGCATTTCGATGGAGCCGAAATGTTCAGGCCCGTGTACTGTGCGATGTCAGTGAACGTTGAAGAACCCCAGGTGGTCGAAATTTCCGGAGCCCTGCACTATACGGCGTCTCTCATAATCATATAATCATAGCTGGTTTTGGGACGTTAAGCGCCACACATCAATCAATAAGCGCCAGTTGGAACTTGAAGTAGGTGCTTCTGTTGTTGCCTCGTGTGTGTGTGTGTGTGTGTGTGTGTGTGTGTGTGTGTGTGTGTGTGTGTGTGTGTGTGTGTGTGTGTGTGTGTGTGTGTGTGTGTGTGTGTGCGCGCGCGCGCGCGCGCGCGCGCTGATCTTGCCCATCCCCGCTATTCAAAACCAAAACCAACTCGTCCCGAAGTCGGTACTCCTGACTATCATCAGGCGTGTGTTGTTACAGATCTATTGCGAATGAGGGATGCGTACACGGAGGACTGGTTTATTTTTAATACTGGAACAAGAAATAAGTCATCCTTGTGCACACGAACATCCGGCTTTGGGTCTCCTTGGGTTGTCAGTATTTAACTTCTTTCGAGCCTTTCTCCTCTACCCACTCTTTATATCCTCTGTAAAGATAACGTAGTCGAAAAATATAGTTATATACATTGTACTTGATACAGCGAGATCACGTAGAGTGGCGTCCGTTGCCATCAGTAGAGGACATCGCACGTATTGCGAGATCGACCTTTTATACGACAAACGTCTTCCACATCCTGCTTTCATGGCTGGGTGACCAAATGTTTCCCAATCTAAATGCTTTGTGCAGTAGAACAGATGAAGAATGGAAGTAATGTTTTCTGTAATGCTATACTTTTACATTTCCTTTTCGTTTATCTTCACAATGTAGGATATATTTGAGCATTTAGCGCGGTTCCTTACGGCCTGTCTTGTTGTAAACATTGATTGTAACGATTCGGGAATATTATGTGGGCGATAAGAAGCGTCGATCTTGGATGCTGTTTACTCTAGATTGACGGCCTTTCAAAAACGCGCATTGAAAGCGCTAAAAACTTTTTTTTGGAAGAAAGCGACATTGCTGAACGGTACTAGGGCATTTGAAGTTTTCATCTATTCCGCCTTTTTGTGATTTCTATGATTGTGATTTATCACGATACTGTATATGTTATACAATGTCTAGCGATTCCTTTACACGGACCACGCGTCGCTAACTGACTATGGATGTTTTTTGTACCACAGACATTCTTATTTATTTACTAGAGAATTTTTCTCGAAAGTACTGCCATGTTCTTGAACTTGTGTGCGTATGCCTTGTGTGAGTGTTTCTTTATTGCTGTTCTGACGGAACTACTTTTATTGTTATTATGCCGGATTACTTCGCATACTGCTTCGCAATCATACATGTTGAACGTTCGCGACACTCGGGATCCATGGAGTAGCCGGCGCGTTATTTGTGCGCCAACATCTCCTAATGTCATATCAATAAAAAAAAAACGCATAAGCTTTGCATATACTTTTAAAAAGCTCATGCGGATTTCAAGCCCTGTGGCAGTTAACATTGCAGAGAATGTTTCGTTTCGGGCTTCATTTCGGGCTTAGTAATTTGTAATATTACAAAAACTAGTGCGGGACTCCTGCATAGTTTTGACCCCACCGGGTTCCTTAATGTGGACCTCCATCGAAGCACGCCATTAGTAACATTCAAGAAGCCTATATAGTATTTAGTATTATGCATAAACGTGCAGTGCTCCTCATTTCAAGTTTGCCATGATTACCGGGCGCTGTGGTCCAGTGGTTATGGCACTTGACCGCTGACCGCAAGGTCGCGGGATCGAATCCCAGAGGTTGCAGGCCGTGGCACCCGAATTACGACGGAGGCGAAATGTTGAGGCCCGTGTGCTGTGCGATGTCTGTGTACGTTCAGGAACCCGAGGTGGTCGAAATTTCCCGAGCACTCCGCTACGGCGTCTTTCACAGTCATAGGTTTCGAGAGGTAAGGCATTGGAAATTACTATTACATTTGGCTGGATTGCATCCGTGGTACATACCACTCATTTATAAAATGATATAGGCAACTTTACGTTCTTTCGCAGTTTGTCTTTCAAGCAACGACCTAGTCTCGGTATTCTGTAAACTTCACGCTTCGGTTTAATATTATACGAATCTAAAGAAGTGGCGAGCTTGTCCCTATACATCATGGCCGATTTATGCTTAACGTATACTGGGCGCAGCTGCCATGCCATTTTACGCAGAATATTCAGTAATAGCGCTTTTCTTTAACGTGCGTTGCATGAGATACTTGAAGGTTTCCTGGAAACGCGACTAAAATTGATAGGAAAAGTGACGTGAACACAAACCTGCCAGGCGATGATACTCACCTACACATGTCTTGGCAAGAACTCTCCAACATATAAAAATTCATGTCATCGGTTCTGTTTTGCGGATATGAGGAGGCACAGTATTCTTGACATTGACCTGAGGTTTTGTTGTAAAAGTATGCAACGAAGGGGCCGTCGATTTCCCCGCTGTCGCATAGCTTCAAATCTTTCTCGTCGACGTTCACCGGTTCACTGCTGCAGGACAGAGTTGTCTGATCTAAATTTGGTAGTGAAAGAATGAGAATGTGAATCCTCATTAGAATCGGACGCTTTGACACCAAGAGAAAAACACTTCAAATTTATTTTCATGGAGGCCTGCCACAAAGACTGAAACAAGCATTCTTACTACATGTCTCTGAATTGTAATTACGTCCACACAAGGCTAGTCCTAATTGTGAACAGTATTGTCTGCTTATTTAATGGGGACAGTCAAGGCAATTAAGATTTTTTCCCGTACAAGTTAATGACCTTTCCACATTACCAAGAGCATAAACTCTCGCAAGGAAAATACGCTTGGTAAGCTACAGAAAATGCGCAAATTACAAGCGGGAACGCCTCCACCGAAGTTCCCGCACTGCGTCACGTCATAAATTTCATTGTTTCTCGGGTTTTACGCCCGAAAAGCACCGTGATTAGACGCCGTAATGGAGGGCTGCGGAAACGTCGACCACCTGGGGTTCTTTAACGTGCACTGACATCGCACAGCACACGGGCCTCAACATTTCGCCTCGAACAAAATGCAGCCGACGCGGCTGGAATTCGGCGGTTGTACAGATCCGACGGTGGTAAAAATCCGACGGTGGACAGATCTGACGGTGGTATAGTGACATAGCCACTATACCACCCTGGCGGGGCAATATACCTATATGTGAATTCCAACAGGATAACAAGATGTTATAAACAACGTCAATACACAGTTTACGATATGGCAAAAGAACTCTCACTTACACTTTCGCAAGCTTGCAAATATAAGAATTGCTGTACTCCCGTTTCATTGAGACACACCGTATACAACGCAACATATATGACAAATGGTTATCCCCAGAAATTTGGAATTTCAAAGGAGTCATCCAGAGCGGTGGGAGGTCCATCGTTGGGCGGTGTCAAAAAGCGAGGGGGATCATTTAAACCTCCGTCCACCGTGCGGGGGACTCTGATTGGAGATCACGTCAGTTTAGGTACTGCAGAAGTTACCTGAGTGGCTCACCAGAGCAACGAACAGCGCCATTCTAAATGCTTTTGCACGTCGTGCGTCAAGTTCTTTAAAGGAACACTTAAGAGCGAAACCATTCTTAGCGCATTACTTAGTTACCGTTTCACAATACAAACAGCACCGTCTTGCCAGGAAGTAACACTTATTTAGCGAGAATAAGCACGAAAAGAAAGTACAGGTGGTGATGCCACCTTCACGTTCCCGCACCAACTCGCCGTGACGTCATAGGTTCTTATGGTGCCTGCTAAGGCGCACAAATTTATTTTGGTCTAAATGTGAGTCGCGTTGTGTTCTTAAACGGCCAGGGACTTAACGTAGCAAGCCTCATCAAATTTCAGTGTGCCAGTGTGGACAAAATACGAAGGAAATGCTTTGAAATCCGTGACGTCACGCTTACGTTCGGGTGCCCAGATTTCGGCGCGAAATTCAAAAATGAAACTTTAACCTTCGTTTTCTCTTCTAATTCTGAACGTATGGTGGCAAAATAAACGACAATAGAGTTCTCAGATAGTAGTCTGTCGACCTAAGCCGACTCAATGTTTTTCGTTGCTGTCCCTTTAAAAACCTAAGGCAAAAGTAAGCCGAGACGCCATATTTGGCTTGTCCAAAATAGCGGCGATAACTCATACTAAAGACAGCCAGTGTTGCTTTCGTGAATACACGGAATTTACGTAACGATAATAATGGCGGTATTTTTTTTTTTTTTTTACGCAGTCTGCATCGCAGTCTGCATGCGAAGAGGCTATCGCAGTCTTCATGTGAAGAGGCTGCGCGGAGGAAAGAACTTGAAAACGAAGTTTTGAGTACGTACTCGGATTGCATGCTTTTATGCAGTCAATGCGTTGCCTATATGTGCCATTGATCTTTGGGTCAATGAGGACGGACCTGCAGTAGTCCGTTGTTTCGTTGTATATGTACCGAAAATCGTCGTCATCGCTTTCAACACGGGGATCATATTGTGGAGTCGTGCATTTGGCGCTCGAAGTGTTGTCCTCGAGGTCGCTGGCTGCTTGTAGCTCTGTAAAAGACGGCAGTTCGTCAAGTGTTTATTCGGCGTATGATCAACAACTCTTTGTGTTCGCGAAAGTGTGCTCGTGCTCAGAGGTGTACTGTCAAACACGGGACAAATATCGCGTGGTGGAGGCACCGTGTAGCATAGTCTTCCTGTATCATTTGCCTGGTTTATCACCGTTCTTCATTCGAGCATGCTCCTAGATCTGTCTGTCTGTCTGTCTGTCTGTCTGTCTTCAGCGAGCATGAGCTTCAGATCCCACCTGTGGGCGGAGCTCACGCGCTCGTATCGGTTGAGCCAGGCATCAGCGCCGGTATATAGTACCTTCGCCGGAGGAAGTGCCTGGATCCCGACGGTCGGATAGCGTAATGTATGTTGTGACTTCAGTTGAAGAGCTTAGCGGTGAAGAAGTTCTAGGAGTAGGAATCGGCAAAGTGGTCGCCTGCGTTGCGAACGCTCCGCAGGTGATACAGGAATCATCCACCTCCACCAATAATGTTACGAGTGGCTTAAGTCCACCGTTATTTACACACAACGCCGAGTGGGCACAATGTTCTGGCAAGACGGCGCCAGTTATATGATACCAACCAGCCGTCTCAACGCAGCTGCATGAAGAGAAAGACGACGTCGGGGCCGTTGCTGTTGTAGCTGCGCCATCTTGCCAGAACATATCGTGCCCACTCGGTGATTTGTGTTAATAGCGCTGTGCTTAATCCCCACGTAACAGTATCACGTCCTACGTGACGCCTCCTGAAAAAAAAAAACGTGTTCCACACTCGCCGCCATGGCTACGAGTGGCGCTGCCTAATACTCTCAGCATTATACGTATATAATTATTCAATAAAGTGGCTTCGTAACTCCCCGCTAGAGCATCGGACGCATTATCTGAAGCTCGTGGGTTCTGTTCCCACGGAAGGCAGATTTGTCTTTTCGTCCACTTTAATTCCTTTCTGCTTACTCCACAAATGCAATACTACAATTAAGAAACTTGAGTAATTTCCCGTGTGCTTTCCTAGGCTTCATTGTTTGTTGATTCATTAAGTTATATCCGATGTGCAGCATTGTTAAAATGCATGACTACGAAAGTACAACGCATCTGCCCTTCCGCAAGTTTACGCATCTAAGTTGACGTCTATTTTCGTTTGCACACTTTTAATGTACAACATATATTGTACGAGATTGTGCAGTGTCAGTAAACTACATAGCCTCCGGTATACTTACAAAGTGTACCGGGGAAACATTGCTCACCACAGCGCGAGCAAACGATTAACTGTGATTTGTCGGTTGGTTTGTTTGAGTTAAAAGTGGACGGTCTGTCATTTTCACTGACCGAACTACAGAGATGCAAGAGAAGCAAACGTGGTTATACCTGTCAACATGAAGACCACCAGGGCGGTCGATGAAATAAAGGTTAGGACAGGTCGTAGCATGGTTCCTGGACAAAGACGAAAACAAAAATTACTATTGTGGGCGAGAATAAACACGCAGTTTGCCGTCATTTAATTAGCTCGTCTTTGCCCGCACCCTTCATACCGCCCACTGCTGCGAGTAGTTAAATAAAA
This sequence comes from Hyalomma asiaticum, assembly GCA_013339685.2. NCBI lineage: Eukaryota > Metazoa > Arthropoda > Arachnida > Ixodida > Ixodidae > Hyalomma > Hyalomma asiaticum. Next base: position 2,380 of record JABSTT010005982.1, on the reverse strand, counting down.
CTGATCGAATTAGTAGGTGGGCGTTTACTTAATCGTTCTTGTTATCCTACAAAAAAAGTGCTAATGTATCGTTCTACTTTACTGTTAAACTCATTGTCACGTGGCCGTGATTGATTTGCGGGGTTTTACGTCCCAAAACCAGCTGTGATTCTGAGAGACGCCGTAGTGGAGGGCTCTGGAAATTTCGACCACTTGGGGTTCTTTAAAGGGGCCCTGCGACACAAATTGAGTAGGCCGTTTTTATCACTGATTCTAGAAGTGTTGCACGCGGGGATGTCGCAGCGAGAGTAGAAACGCCGAAAGCAGAGTGGTTATAATTTTATTTCAGCGAACAAACCGCCTAAAAGCGCCTTCTGTTTGAACTGAGGCGACACATAACGGAGATTTTTGTTACAGGAAGTGACATAGAGTGACGACATAGGAGGGGCCAGGCCGGCCGTTCTGATTGGCTTGACGCTCCAAGGTGCTTGTTACACACGTGTGGTGTCTGTTTGATCACGCTATTCAGTACCTAAATGTGCTAAAATAGTTTTTATGCTTCGTAAGATAGAGAGGAAGTATCTGACATTACTTGCAAAACGACACCAGGTGTGTTGAAGGCCGGACGCTATCTGCGCGCGCGCGTTCTGCTCCCGGCGTCTTCCGGTGTCGTTCTATAAGACGCGCGTTGCTATTGGACGCCTCCACTGACGTCAGCGGGAGAGCGAAATACGAAAGGAAATGTTGGTTTCATGCTGTCTGCTCGTGTTTTGAACTTCGAAGGCTAATAACTCCAGTTCTAGACCACCGATTTGCATAATTCTTTTTGCGTTCATCTCAGCATTCGATCCTACACACACTGCAGTACTGCAGACGGCAGTTGAAAAAGTGTCGCAGGGCCCCTTTAAGGTGCAGCCCTCCACTACGGCGTCCCTCACAACCACGGTTGGTTTTGGGACGTAAAACCCCAGAAATCAGTCATGTGAGAATTTGCCGTTTTCTCGCTGGGCACAACACCTACAAGCCGAGACAACGCGATGGAGTCGCGCACGTCCTCAACCTATTTGATGACGTTGCCGGTGCACCATCCCCCAGCGCAATACTAATGCTTCTCACCGATTTATCGCGAGATCATCGCGAAATTTTTTGTTGTCTCCTCACACCCGTGTCTCCTTCCTATATGTCGTTGCAACGTCAACCACGTCACGGACTTCGCGGCTTGCGTCGCTCGTTTGTAGACCTCTGTTTCTTTTAAACAGCAGATTTATTTAGAGGTTCGCCGACCCTGATGTCCGCAGTCCAGGAGAAGGGAAAAGCGGCCTCGCTTCTGTTCTCGACCTTCCTTGCGCTCAGACCACTGCTACGTGATTCTGATAAAGATCTTGCTATATCACAGTGATAGTGAAGAAAAAGAGAGCCAGGCCTGCGCGGAATCGCAGGACAGCGACAGCGTAAGCTGGAGGAGCGACCTCCCTAGAGGCCATTGTAGACGCTTGGGGAAACTATAGTGCAAGTACAGGTGGTAGGTATCCCCTGCGCCATAACTCTGCGGTTTGGGCTTCTCTCTCCACAGCGGTCTGTTGTGCCCGACGCTGCCTTGCTGCAGCCACGTGCGTAGCTCTGCGATTCACTTCTTCAGCAGCGGTCCGCACCTGGCGAGGAGGCGCCATCAGGTATATTGAGGAGCCAAGTAAGGTTGCTGTCGGGGCTGCGCACGTCGCCTGTCGCGTGAGGCATGGCAGTGCGATACGACAAAACTGCTTCACGAGGCAGCGCTAAGTAAAAACACATAGCCTCCGAAATGGCGCAGAGGCGCGCCAATCGCGAAGGCGATGCGGAGGAAATCAGCGCCGATAGATAGCAGCAGCCTTTCCTGTTCTTCACGAGGAGCGATAGTGGTTACGGACACCGGCGGCGGCGGCGGCGGCGGCAGACAACTACGGCATCGTTGTTGTGATCTCACAACAGCTTACGCTGTAAAAGGAATGTATCGGGTCGCACAGAAGGCACAAAAGGGCCAGCGCTTGACCTAGACCCATTAATTACACCCTATAACCTTCAGCCCGCTGCTACAAGATAATGATAGTGATAATGATTTCCCTACCTGAGAACGATAGTGAACTTTACACCCTCGCCGCAGCGCCACTGTGTACTCAGAATTCACATGTATGCAAGTGACTTTTCTTTTTTCACCTTGCCTGAACGCTCAAGAATTATGAGCTCTTATGCAAGATATTCGCGTGCTCGTGTAATCCACCTCTACTCTTACATTGATGATTATACCGAAAAGCGCTACGCATTTAGCAGCATGCGATTCCCCAGATCCTTTCCTGGGATTCAACAAAATCAAGTCCTTAAATTCGGAACCTACTTGGTCGCCTATTGCTTCCGTGCGTGCTTT
>JABSTT010005981.1:0-17932 GCA_013339685.2 Hyalomma asiaticum | reverse complement strand
TTAGGGCTACTTTAAATTGTTTGTTCTTAGCTCTGATTACCTCTAAATTGCATTTTTTTCTAGTAGAAAATTTAGTTCTTGTTTTCTTTAGGTTTAGTACAATCTTTGCCCTTACTAATCTGTGATCGCTGCATTTTACCTTCCCCACTACGTCTGTGTCTTGAATTATACCTGGTTGTTCGCACATTATAAAGTCAATTTCATTCTTTGTTTCCCCGTTAGGACTTTTCCACGTCCACTTCCTATTCTCGTGTTTCTTGAAAAACGTATTCGTTATTCGGAGTCGGTTTCTTTCGGCAAATTGTACTAGCATTTCCCCACGGTTATTTCTACGGCCGACGCCGTAGTTGCCTATCGCCTGCTCTCCACCTTGTTTCGTTCCCACGTTTGCGTTGAAATCCCCCATGACTACTGTGTATTGCGTCCGTACTTTCTTTATTGCTAATTCGATATCCTCGTAGAACGGCTCCACTTGTTCGTCGTCGTAGCTCGTTGTTGGCGCATATCCCTGGATTATCTTAAGTTTATACCGCTTATTTAGTTTTATACTACGCATGCTACCCTTTCGTCAATGCTGTAGAACATTAAAACAATATCACAAGCGCCCAAACTCAGGAATTTGTGAGTCGTATAGACTTCAGTGAGGACTCCAATGAAGCTATGCAGATGGCTATCGCTACGGGCAAGCTAAAAAAACAAAAACAACCTAACCTAACGCAATAATTCTGTTCTCAGCATAACCGTGCCAAACCTAACCCAACTCGGACCAAATTTAATGATGTAATATAATGGGTTTGTTGGCACTGCCTTTCCTTGCGTGCATACATACTTGATGTATAAGGGTTTGTCTTTCGCAATAATCATAGTCGTAGCTTTTGAGGTTTGTCTCTTGCTGGTGTACAACCCCGCTCTTCAGCGCGACACTGAGGCATTTTCTCTCGATGCAGTTGAGTTAGCCGCCGTGATGACCGGAATTTTGTTGGAGTACTTGGTTAAAACCGATCTACAACTAGCGTTTTCTTTTTGAAAACTCGCCGACACTCGTAATTTGGGAATGTCTTCACAATCATCGGGATTATAGCTCTGCACGTGGATATACAATTATACCTGCTTTGTCATTGTACTTGTGTTCCTGACGTCCGCCGCTAGGAATTGCTGCAAGGTGCCCATATCGATACCATATGCACCTTGTTGTTTTGTTTCATAGCGCTTCAGGCGATAGCGGGCTTTTTTACACGCTCTATGTGCTTAGCTACACCACCGCATGGTTTAAAAATGAAACAGCACCGCACTTTCGTCAGTGACTCCCTTTGAAGGAACGTGAAACGTTGTCTTAAATGTTACCTGCTTACGTATATGGGATGTCCAGTAGCAACTAGCATTTACTTTTTTTTTTTTTACAGTCTCCACCGAGACCACAGCACTGTCGACAGTGACCCACTCGACTGGTATGTGGCGTTTTTGGCCATGCAAATAAATTACGAAAATATCGTTTCCATTTCGTGACCTTAATCCTACGCGAGATTTCTCGGGTTTCTCCGAGCTCCTCACGGGTGTTGCTCACAGAAACTTTGACATAAAGCATTCCTGAAGGTATAAGGATGCTCAGCAGTTGGCAGCAGTTGACACGCGTCATAATAGATTACGTGGTACATGGCATCGCTTGGCGAGCGTGTGGCGCATTGCCTATTCTCGTGTGGGCAAGCTGCTCTGACATTGTACATTGACCACGGATGGTAACGCACTTTCCTACGCGCACATTGCTCTTGTTCTGTGCATGCACGAAACACTTCAACTAAATGTAGGAAGATGGGAAAATGTATTTATTAGCGGTATGTCGATAAATTTAGACGTATTAGCACCTATAATCAGAACAGCGGAGTCTGTCTGTCTTCGGTCTTCGTGTAATGAACAAGTGATAGCTGTCCGGGGCTGGATAAAACGTGCACTGTAGGTTTAGTGTAAAAATGGGATAAGGGCGTTTAACCGGAGTGCGCTTACTCCACTAAGGGTTTAGGGACTTCAGGGATGGGTCAGGGACATGTGCTTAAGCATCCAGAAACCTCTAGTGCAAGTTCACAAGAATACGGGGTGACTGTTAACGCCGTATTCCCTCTTGCGATTTGCTTTTTTTTGCCTTGTGAATCTTGCTGGAAGTACGAAAACGAATATTTTAGGATATGCAATCACCATTGCTCAGTGCAGCCGTCATGGCGGCGAAACCTTTGCCCTTAACGAATATAAACGTTCCAACTTTTCCAGAGATGTGCACAGTGCAGGAGACCACACCAGCAGTCTCCACACCAGCACAACGTGAGTGATCATTTTTTTCCCTGAACCTGAAATTCGAATTTGCCAGGCATGATGGCTTTCGATCTATAGCTTGAGCGTTTCTGCGAACTGCCCGATGCAGCTGCTTTCGCCTCTCCGTGGCAGTTGCTGTATAAGCGGCTATTTCTTTTCAACAGATCTGTGGCGTTCGCAATGGCCACAACTGACGCAGAAGTGGCCAAGCACATTAGACCATTGGATGGATGGATGCTATGAGCGTCCCCTTTGTAACAGGTTAATGGGTTAAGGACAGTAAACACACCTTCTGAAAAATGCCTCATGCCTTTTAAATCGACTTCAATTAACTCGATCATACTATAGCTATAAATTCATAGCCCAGTTCTCTGCCCCTTATGGCAGAAAGTCCTTATATTTCCCTATATTTATTTTTGTACGTCCCCTCTGGTTTTCTGCCACCAGTATTCTAACGTCTCTTACGCGCGTCCGGTAGCAAACTGAACGCGCGTTTGGTTAATCTCCCTGCCTTTCTGTACCTCTCTCTCTACTTATTTCAATCGCGGGTATGTTCAGCTTTCCATTGTTCTCCCTAAAACCCAAGGCTTCATGTAGGGTAGTGCCCAAACGTACACCTGGTGGGTGGATATTCCCACATTCAATCAGAGCATGCTCCGTCGTTTCCCTATCTTCCTCATTGTCTAGCAATGCCAGAGCGCCCCGCGGGCGCGCGGAGCACTATGGGGAAAGTGTGTTCGCCGATTCGAGTGAGACTGGCCTATGCGACCAGTCTCGGCGCTGCGGCGGGGGTACGCACATTTCCCATGAGCGCTTGCGCGGCCGTTGGTGGCGCTCGCGTGCTTGAAAATGGTCTATTGAACGTGTGCATTGCGTGAATTGCCCTGTTTCACTGATAACAAACTAGACGAAATCTGTACTCGTGCAGAAACGACGCCCGAGACGTCCACGACCAAGACAACCGAAGGTGAGGTGTACGGTATAGCACTCTCATAATGCAGCTCAAGCAGCGATTATGCAATATTTCCAGTTGTAACATTGGGAATTGTTACTCTACTGAAACTTAGTCACTGGCAAGCTGGCATTCCGCTGTCATATGAAGCCGTTCTAGATTACATGCCTCTGGGAAGCTAGCACGCTCACCAATGAGCTGCCGTTCGGTAAGCCTTTTCGAGAAAGGCTGCAAGGTGTTCTGCGGCACAAACAGCACACATTGCTGAGGCGAGGACGGAACAATACCGTACTGATTGTTTTTGGGCTAGTTGGTGACTTAGCTTGCTAAACATGTTCAGGCGCAAAAAGAAACGAGGAAGAGAGTAGAACAAAGGAAAGATACAGACGAACGCCAACTACCAACTACCAATGGTCAGGTTTACATAGCAAGGTGAACTTTCTGACACACACAGCAAAGCAAACATTGCGACATCAAACACGTTATCGTGGAATGCGTCTATCTAAAAAGCGTTTCAGTGGTGTACAGCGATATTGAGGTGTCACTAACACAAGCAGACCAATGTTTTTTTTCCAATGTTTCTTGCGAAGCGTGAGTGCGGCGCACATGAGCAAGCTTTTACGTGTCGGAGATTCGGCCGATGAGCGAATTACATCGGGAACACCTTCACGCTGGCCCGTTATAGCAAGGCATATTTCTAAAGATCACAGTGTGTACAATAAGCGTTTTTTTAAATGTAACGCTCACTTTTTTGCTCACTGCAACATTAAATTCATTGCAGAAACGACACCAGAGCCAACAACTACGACCAAGACAACTACAGGTAAGCTGTTACCGTAGCACCTGCATGCTATGTTAGAAATATTATGTTATTAGCACTACCCGATGTTAACACCACCCCGCAGCCAAAATTTCGGAAGCGTCTGCCTTCACGCACAGCAGGTTCCTTTTTTCCCTTGTTCCGACGCTTTATTTAAGCATAATATGCTCAACTTCATGCGCTATGCATTCCTCGAAATCAAATCAAGCGGGTTTACTCGCAGCACTGTAATCATGATGAAACTTGTCCAGTGGCGCCTAAGCACTTCAGTGGTAAAACCTGTTAATTCGTGAATCACACATACGTGAATCACACGCGAGAATGTATTTCAATGACTAGCGCACATGTTATATAATTTGGTCTGCGTGCACTAGTACGGAGACGAACGAAACCGACATTTGGAGAATGATAGCGTCACTTGGCACAAGATGGCCGCCGCCGACGCATGTAGTATATCTCTATAGGTATTTCTTCATCGAGTAGCAGGCAGGTAGAAGTGCGCCAAAAACTTCCTCCTAGCACTACTAATTAACGCTCACTCGATGTCCGAACTGTTAACGTGTGAGTGTTTGTTCCACTGCACGCTGTAAGTGACGAGGGAACTAAGAGTGACGTAGGATATTGTTCGAAGATTAAGGTTAGGCCACAGATCACGTGGTCAACGTTACCAAAATGTTTTCCGCTGTCCTTGAGCAAAAGCCCACAACTGCATTCTCCCGGAAACGTTAGGCGGTGCAGAACCTGGACATAAACATATATAGTTCCTCGTTCGCGAATAAATATTAAAGAAATGTGTCTTTATTAAATATGTGTGGGCGTTTTAGAGCTACTGCGACAGGTAAACTTCGGTTTTCTTTTATTTCAGGCGGCAAGTATATTATAAATCTGCTAATGGGTTTCCGCTCACGTTTGTGAACTTTTGTGCGGATTGTTCTTTCATACTACAGTCGTGTTACTTATAGCACAATTTCAGCTTGCTCATGTGCGTAACCAGCCAAAAACATGAATTGACACTGTGAATGATGAGCGGATGGGCTAAGTACAGTAAACATACCTTCTGAAAAATGCCAATCCTATACACTCGGGAAAGCATGTGGGAAAGCATCATAAATGGAATCATTTAGCTTGTCCGGTCTCATCTTCGTTACACGAGCGACGTGCAAGCTGTTCTCACCGGAATCAGGCGTCGCTCACTGCATGCAACATAAATTCTTTGCAGAAACGACGCCAGAGCCAACCACTACGACCGAGAGAACTACAGGTAAGCTGTTACCGTAGCACTCCTGTGTAGAATGACAATGCGATGTGATACTGTACAGCAATTTACAGCGCACGAAGAAGTATTCGACGTCATTCCTGAAGCGTGTAATAAATAGTATATTGTAAAGGATATTCATTAAAGCTAGTACAGCGGCAGTCGGTTGAAGAATCCCTTGAGCACGGTCTACTAGCTCGAGCCTCTGTGCGCGATGCTGCTGCCCCTGCGCCGGTGTTCCTCGTTGTGTGGGCATGCTTTAAAACGACAGCTATACTCTCGCAGAGCCGACGACTGAGATAACCACGACCCAATCCACCGAAGGTAAGGTGTTATGGCAGCACGCCCAGTGTTTACTCAATTTTTCTGGCAATGTTCAATAAAACGGCATCGTGACATTGCATTGAAATATAACGCACGCTCGGGGAGAGCGTCACTGCGTGCTTCGGGATTAGAAGAAACCGCAGAACGCACAGGACACAAGAGAGACTTGCTGTGTCCTGTGCATTTAGCGCTCCTCCTCCCGATGTATCAACAAATGGCTTACACCAACGCTCTTATGAGGTTTCTGTGCTTACTTGCGTTAAATACAGGTGATTAGTATACAATTATAGCGACAATGCATTCCTCATCTTCCTAAGACGAACGACGTACAAGCTGTTTTAATCGGGAAAAAACGTCGCTCACTGCGTGCAATGTCATTTCATTGCAGAAACGACAACAGAGCTGGCGACCACGACCGAGACGACAACAGGTAAACTGTCGCGGAAGCACCTGCATGATGTAATGCATCACGAGCACGCGATATTTTTGCGCATGCCCTATAAAACTCCCTACCGATACTGTACAGAAGTTTACAGCACACAAGAACATCTATCGCAGTCCTTCCTGAAGCGAATTCACGATAATTGACGAAAGCTTTACGATGCAGAAAGATAACCACATGGAACTCTGTGTATAAGCTTGGAGGGTTTTGACAGTTCAGTAGATTTGTCCACCTAGACAAATTATTTACACGTCTTATACCGTGATTATCGAGAACGCCCTGTACCAATCATCACAATCATAATCATCATAATAATCAGCCTGTCTACGCCCACTGCAGGGCAAAGGCCTCTCCCATGGATCCCTGCCCTGTGCTAACTGGGCCCAATTTATCCCCGCAAACTTCCTGATCTCATCTGCCCACCTAGCTTTCTCCCCCTGCCACGCTTGCCTTCTCTAGGAATCCACTCTGTTACCCTTAATGACCGACGGTTGTCTTGTATTCTCGCATTACGTGGGCCACCCACGTCCATTTCTTCTTCTTAATTTATATTATGTCCCTAACACGCGTTTGTTCCCTAACCCACACCGCTCTTCTTGTCCCTTAAGGTTACACCTATACCATTTTCCGTTCCCATAGCTCCCTGCGTCGTCCTCTATTTAAGCTGAACCCTCTTAGTTAACGTCCAAGTTTCTGCCCCGTCGGTGACTACTGGTAAGATGCAGCTGTTATACACTTTCAGTACCATTACGGGCCGACTATCATAGTATTGAGATAAAGTATTGAGTGTTGAGGTTCAGTTAATCACATGAAGTAGCAAAATGCCGAATATATAGGACTTCAAGCTCACGCGTTGTCGGCCTCAGGTAATAACTGCGATGATTACATACGGGTTTTTAGAGATTATATCATTGAAGCGAGTATTCGGAACGTTGTACTTCATTGACAAGGGTAACTTGCTGTTACTGTATATGTTGGATTTAGCACATTCGTGCAAATTTAAATGGTATAAGCTTTAGTTAAAGAAAATATTACTCACCTGTCGGGTACGGAAGTTGGCATGAATCACGCCTCGTGAGTAATATTCATGCCATCTTCCGTACACGACAGGAGTCAGCCACGTAACCTTAGATGATGCGTACAAATTAGCGGCAGACTTATGGACATATTGTTTCTGTAGTAAGCAAGCAAATGCCATCATCGTCATGTTTACCAGCCTGCCTTAAATCCACTGCCGGACGAAGGCTTCTGCCCAGAACTTCCATGTTGCCCGGCCCTCAGCCAGGTTATGGTGGAGATGGTATGGAATGCATTCTGAAAATTAGGGCAGGAAATATATCGATCTCCTTATACAGAAAATTGAACTAAACGTTTCTTTATGAGGTTGGTGTGAGCTTAGCGCAGTTGCGACGATTCCCTAGCAAATTGGTTTCCGTTTACATGCGCACATTACTTCTATCATACTGCAAATCTGTCAACCATAGGAGGAAATTTGATCATCTTGTTCACGTGCGCAAGCACTCGGAAAATGATCTGTCATGCTGAATGGTGAAAGGATAGGAGGAGGAAAGTAACCATGCTTCTTGGGAAATGCTTATCTTTTGCACTAAGAACAGAATGAATACTGCATTTAATGAACACATTGCTACGGATATTTGAATATGCATTCGTAATTGTAATCATCAGTTAACTTGTTTATTAGGTGGGTTTTGCATTTCGCATGCTTCAAATAAAGGCTCATAGCGTCGAGGTAAACAGGCGATTAGTATACAATTATAGCGACAATGCCTTGCACACAGTTCGAGTCTCATCTTCCTAAGACGAACGACGTACAAGCTGTTTTAATCAAGAAAAAACGTCGCTCACTGCCTGCAATGTCATTTCATTGCAGAAACGACAACAGAGCCGGCGACCACGACCGAGACGACAACAGGTAAACTGTCGCGGAAGCACCTGCATTTCGCATGCTTCAAATAAAGGCTCATAGCGTCGAGGTAAACAGGCGATTAGTATAAAATATAGCGACAATGCATTGCACACAGTTCGAGTCTCATCTTCCTAAGACGAACGACGTACAAGCTGTTTTAATCAAGAAAAAACGTCGCTCACTGCGTGCAATGTCATTTCATTGCAGAAACGACAACAGAGCCGGCGACCACGACCGAGACGACAACAGGTAAACTGTCGCGGAAGCACCTGCATTTCGCATGCTTCAAATAAAGGCTCATAGCGTCGAGGTAAACAGGCGATTAGTATACAGTTATAGCGACAATGCATTGCACACAGTTCGAGTCTCATCTTCCTAAGACGAACGACGTACAAGCTGTTTTAATCAAGAAAAAACGTCGCTCACTGCGTGCAATGTCATTTCATTGCAGAAACGACAACAGAGCCGGCGACCACGACCGAGACGACAACAGGTAAACTGTCGCGGAAGCACCTGCATTTCGCATGCTTCAAATAAAGGCTCATAGCGTCGAGGTAAACAGGCGATTAGTATACAATTATAGCGACAATGCCTTGCACACAGTTCGAGTCTCATCTTCCTAAGACGAACGACGTACAAGCTGTTTTAATCAAGAAAAAACGTCGCTCACTGCGTGCAATGTCATTTCATTGCAGAAACGACAACAGAGCCGGCGACCACGACCCGACGACAACAGTAAGCTGTCGCGGAAGCACCTGCATGATGTAATGCATCGCCTTTGTAGAACGAGCACGCGATTTTTTGCGCATGCGCTATAAAACTCCCTACCGATGCTGTACAGAATTTACAGCACACAAGAACATATATCGCAGTCTTTGCTGAAGCGAATAATTTTTAAATCTGTAATTGCAATAGTCGTGTAATAATGGGAAACCTTAATGAAATAAGAATGTATGAAGGCCCAATGAATATAGCCGTAGTACGAGTATGCCTTAAGGGATAGATCATTCGAAATACGTGCTGCGATATCCGTGTTCTGCCTTTGTGTTTGAATGTTGATTGATTTGTGCGTTTAACGTCCCAAAACCAGCTCCGATATGAGAGACGCCGTAGTGGTCTCCGGGAATTTCGACCACCTGGGGTTCTTTAACGCGCACTGACATCGCACAGCACACGGGCCTCAACATTTCGCCTCCATCGAAATGCAGCCGCCGCGGCCGGGGTAGTGTGTGAATTGTGCATGAACTGTAGTTTACTGCGAAGGAATGTTATTATGCACTATGTGCCCATGTCACTCGCTCACTGGACGAAATTTATACTCGTGCACAGACTATACCGAAGCCACAGCAAAATTTCTCAATTTCTCATAAAGGATATGCTTCAACGAAAAAACAATGAACACGTTTATTGAATGCATTCCTAGTAATTCACTTTCGTATCGTAATCATCGGTTAACTCGTTTGTGAGGTGGGTGTCTCATTGCACACAGTTCGGGTCTCATCTTCCCTAGACGAACGGCGTACAAGCTGTACGTCGGGAAAGGACGTCGCTTACTGAATGCCATGTCAATTGATTGCAGAAACGACGACAGAGGCAGCGACCACGACCGAGACGACAACAGGTAAACTATAGCTGTAGCACCTGCATGATGTAATGCATCGCCTTTGTAGGACGAGCATGCGATGTCATTTCGCATGCTGTACAACGCTCCCTACCAATTCTGTACAGCGCACAAGAACACACATCGCCCTCATTCCTTGAGCGAATAATTATTATAGCCGTAATTGCAGTAGTCATGTAATACGCACATAAAGAAGGGGAAAGGTAATGAAGTCTGTCTTACGCAAACAAGCTGCAATTGCAACAGGAGTGCTTGTCAGTTCGTTAGAATAACGTCGTCATCCTGATGAAGGCCGTATGACAGCATAATTTCCCCGAGAACTAGAAAATAATATTAAATAAGCAAGAAAACGTGAAATCGAAACCGAAACTCCTCCGGGCAGCCAAGCGTGCCCCTTCGAGTGACGTCACAAGTGTCTAGTCAGTGGGAGCGATGAACAATCGCAAGGTACGATTAAAACGGAATGTCGCGGGAGCCAACGGGGCGGCACTGCCTTCTCCAGCGTTCGTTTATGTAGGCTTTGCACACTCTCCCCCGACCTCAGAATGAGAGGAGAGAAGAGCAGCACGTGCGAACACACACACAAAGAAAAAAAAGGGGGGGGGGGGGTTGGGTGCAGGGGTATTTGGGTGACAGGTGTTAGCGTGACTAATATAAATGGCAAGAGCGGCAATCAAGTAGCTCTCTAACAATGCATATTACCGAAAATTAGATCCGACCCAACTGTAGAATACAGCACAGGATACGCGTACGATAACAGATCTTTAGCCAGCGAATTAATCACACCATCCGAATACCGGTTCCTAATTCCTGATAACAAACAAGCAGGCCGTTTCTACCTCCTTCCTAAGATCCATAAGGTTAGCACAGAGGAACTACTTACTGCTGAAATACCGGGAGACCCATAGTGTCTAACAACACCCCGACAGAGCCATTATCGAAGTTTCTATCACCATCTATCTGACATACCGCCCACCTTCCCTCCTTTATTCAGGATACGCCTCACTTTCTGCGGATTTAGAGTCTATTAACGAAACACAAACACTTTCAAATCGGGCATGCTTCAAATAAAGGCTCATAGCGTCGAGGTAAACAGGCGATTAGTATAAAATTATAGCGACAATGCATTGCACACAGTTCGAGTCTCATCTTCCTAAGACGAACGACGTACAAGCTGTATTAATCGGGAAAAAACGTCGCTCACTGCGTGCAATGTCATTTCATTGCAGAAACGACAACAGAGCCGGCGACCACGACCGAGACGACAACAGGTAAGCTGTCGCGGAAGCACCTGCATGATGTAATGCATCGCCTTTGTAGAACGAGCACGCGATATTTTTGCGCATGCGCTATAAAACTCCCTACCGATGCTGTACAGAAGTTTACAGCACACAAGAACATATATCGCAGTCTTTGCTGAAGCGAATAATTTTTAAATCTGTAATTGCAATAGTCGTGTAATAATGGGAAACCTTAATGAAATAAGAATGTATGAAGGCCCATGAATATAGCCGTAGTACGAGTATGCCTTAAAGGGATAGATCATTCGAAATACGTGCTGCAGATATCCGGGTTCTGCCTTTGTGTTTGAATTGTTGATTGATTTGTGCGGTTTAACGTCCCAAAAACAGCTCCGATTATGAGAGACGCCGTAGTGGTCTCCGGGAATTTCGACCACCTGGGGTTCTTTAACGCGCACTGACATCGCACAGCACACGGGCCTCAACATTTCGCCTCCATCGAAATGCAGCCGCCGCGGCCGGGGTAGTGTTTGAATTGTGCATGAACTGTAGTTTACTGCGAAGGAATGTTATTATGCACTATGTGCCCATGTCACTCGCTCACTGGACGAAATTTATACTCGTGCACAGACTATACCGAAGCCACAGCAAAATTTCTCAATTTCTCATAAAGGATATGCTTCAACGAAAAAACAATGAACACGTTTATTGAATGCATTCCTAGTAATTCACTTTCGTATCGTAATCATCGGTTAACTCGTTTGTGAGGTGGGTGTCTCATTGCACACAGTTCGGGTCTCATCTTCCCTAGACGAACGGCGTACAAGCTGTACGTCGGAAAGGACGTCGCTTACTGAATGCCATGTCAATTGATTGCAGAAACGACGACAGAGGCAGCGACCACGACCGAGACGACAACAGGTAAACTATAGCTGTAGCACCTGCATGATGTAATGCATCGCCTTTGTAGGACGAGCATGCGATGTCATTTCGCATGCTGTACAACGCTCCCTACCAATTCTGTACAGCGCACAAGAACACACATCGCCCTCATTCCTTGAGCGAATAATTATTATAGCCGTAATTGCAGTAGTCATGTAATACGCACATAAAGAAGGGGAAAGGTAATGAAGTCTGTCTTACGCAAACAAGCTGCAATTGCAACAGGAGTGCTTGTCAGTTCGTTAGAATAACGTCGTCATCCTGATGAAGGCCGTATGACAGCATAATTTCCCCGAGAACTAGAAAATAATAAATAAGCAAGAAAAACGTGAAATCGAAACCGAAACTCCTCCGGGCAGCCAAGCGTGCCCCTTCGAGTGACGTCACAAGTGTCTAGTCAGTGGGAGCGATGAACAATCGCAAGGTACGATTAAAACGGAATGTCGCGGGAGCCAACGGGGCGGCACTGCCTTCTCCAGCGTTCGTTTATGTAGGCTTTGCACACTCTCCCCCGACCTCAGAATGAGAGGAGAGAAGAGCAGCACGTGCGAACACACACACAAAGAAAAAAAAGGGGGGGGGGGGGTTGGGTGCAGGGGTATTTGGGTGACAGGTGTTAGCGTGACTAATATAAATGGCAAGAGCGGCAATCAAGTAGCTCTCTAACAATGCATATTACCGAAAATTAGATCCGACCCAACTGTAGAATACAGCACAGGATACGCGTACGATAACAGATCTTTAGCCAGCGAATTAATCACACCATCCGAATACCGGTTCCTAATTCCTGATAACAAACAAGCAGGCCGTTTCTACCTCCTTCCTAAGATCCATAAGGTTAGCACAGAGGAACTACTTACTGCTGAAATACCGGGAGACCCATAGTGTCTAACAACACCCCGACAGAGCCATTATCGAAGTTTCTATCACCATCTATCTGACATACCGCCCACCTTCCCTCCTTTATTCAGGATACGCCTCACTTTCTGCGGATTTAGAGTCTATTAACGAAACACAAACACTTTCAAATCGGGCATTTTGTAACGCTAGATGTCACTTCCCTATACACGAATATACCTATCACAGAAGGAATCGAAGCGCTCTCGAAAGCAATACAGAGAAGCAAACGTGCACACGCCGCTGAAGTTTACATCACGTTACTAAAATTAGTACTTACACTTAATTACTTTGAATTTGACTCGACCAACTACCTGCAAATTTTTGGCACCAGCATGGGAACTCCTTTCGCGCCGACCTACGCCAATATCTTCATGGGGCAACTAGAAGCACAGCTTTTGGAATTGTCGCCGCTAAACCTCGCACCTACCTCCGTTACATAGACGATATCTTTATTATTTGGGAACATGGTGTAAGTGCACTAAGCACATTTTTTGAGCATTTTACAACTTTCATCCCAGCATTAAGTTTTCCATTCAGCACACTCTTCTAGTAAAATTGATTTTCTCGACACGACAGTATCCATCGAAAAAAAAAAACTAAAGACGACACTTTACAGAAAGCCAACGGATAGCCAGCAATATCTAGATTATAGTAGCCATTACCCGCGACACTGCAAACAGGGCATATTTATAGGACAGGCAAGGCGCATAAGACGGATTTGTAGCAACGACGCGGATTACGTTCACCACTTAAGCAATTTAAAGGCAACCTTAGCTGAACGAAATCACCCGCACGACGCTCTCAACAAGGCATACAATGACGCGCTTAAACTAGATAGGACACCAGCACTAGAAAAAAGAGCCCCTAAAGCGCAGGCCAACCAGCCGCTAGCATTCATAACGAAATACTCCAATGCGCTTCCAAACATAAATAATATTCTTCGGAAATACTATCCAATACTAACAAGCAACGATCGCCTTAGAAAAGCGTTTCCGGCCCTCTGATTGCAAATTCATTTAATGATTACTTTAAATCCGTTTTCACTCTTGATAACTCCGATGTTCCTCATTTTACAGGGAGACTAGCAGCTCCATTGATGACATTGTTGTTTCAAACCAGGGTGTGTTGAATCTCATTTTAAAGCTCGATCCAAAGAAAAAAGGTAGTCCTGACGATAGTGACAATGAATTCCTCACTAGATACTCCTTATGGACTAGTCGATATCTCACCATTATCTTTCAGAAATCTCTCTCGACGTCTGTTTCCCTACTGCAGGAAAATGGGTAAAATTCTTCCGTTATTCAAGATCCGGAAAACAAGCAGTCTTTATTGAACTACAGACCCATCCCTATCACAGAGCCATTCCTGTAAAATACTCGATCACATATTATGTTCAAACTATCATAGAATTCTTGACACTGCAATAATGTGGTTATCCGATGCCCACCATGGTGTTTCGACGCGGGTTTAGTACCATAACCCAGCTCTGTGAATTTTCCCACTACATCCTCCAGGCCCTCGATGCAGGTGATCAAATTACGCAATATTCATTGATTTTCTAAGGCTTTCGACACTGTGTCACATTATAAACTCTTAAACAAGCTCACTGTTTATTCTTAAAAACGAAAGATTAGTAAACATGGATTTCTTCTTTTCTATCCAATAGGTCTCAATAGTACTCTTCAGGTCTCATTCCTCCATTGCACTGTAACGTCTGGCGTACCCCAAGGCTCAATATTAGGCCCACTCTTGTTTCTGATTTTCATTAATGATCTGCCAAGTAATAGTTCCTGTTAAAATCCGCATGTATGCTGATGACTGTGTTCTGTATCATACGATTAAAACTCCTCATGATCAGGTCATCCTTAATGATTCCTTTGCATCTTTTCAATCATGGTGTAACACTTGGCAAATGCAAATCAACTTCCGGAAAACGGTTTCCATGTCATTTACGAAGTGTTCTTCTCCCTCTCCGTTTACTTATTCGTTTAATGGTGGCCCTCTCGGAAAAGTTTCGCAATATAAATATCTTGGTCTCATTTTCACTCAGGATTTATCCTGGTCTCATCACATTGAACTCATGTGTAACCGTGCGCTTAGAAAGTTAGGCTACCTGCAACGCACATTACGTTCAGCACCTCTCAGCATTCGACTCCTTACGTATAAAACTTTGGTTCGTCCAAACTCCCCCTGATTCCCCCTACTCAGCAAATACATCGCACCCGCTAGACAACAACCACCCGACATTACCATGAGTTAAACATGTCTACTTTTCTCATCGTACGGTGGCGTTTAAATATAGTTTTTTGTTCATTCCATAGAATTGTGGAATGCTCTACCTGGGCATGTTCGATCCGCATCACTTGATGACTTTTTATTGTATATTACTAACCAATGAGGTTCAGCGAATTTTGTTATGTTCTTTATGGTATTTAGTGTATTTGCCAACTCCTATGGTGCTCTTTGATGTATTTTACTAACCCACTCCTGCGATAGCCCTTCGGGGCTGCAGTATGTAAAAATAGAAACTTTAAGGACCTGCTAGTACATGCCAAAGTAAACCCTCAGCGCACCGCCTGCGTAATAACTTGCTCCCGTCCCAGATGTAAGACTTGCAAGCATATTCAAAATGACCTTAAAGTTAAAAGCACGGGAAGTGACTATGTCCATCATGTAAAATCAAGTTTCACTTGCACTAGTTCGAACGTTATTTACATGTTGGAATGTTCACTCTGTCACAAGCAGTACGTCGGCGAAACTGGTCAACCAATTAATGTTAGATTAAACGGGCACCGCGCGGACACAGCGAATAACCTGCCGAAGGCAGTGCGCAGCATTTTAATATGACAGGTCATAATTTCGATGAACTGAAACTCTACATACTCGAAGGAAACTTCCGCTCGCCGAGGGACAGAAAATACAGGGAATCGTATCTCATATACAGGTTCAATACTCTCCAACCTACAGGCATAAACCTTTCAAAGGGAACTCTTGAGTCCATTAGATACAGTAGAGTGTTAACAAAGACGACAAAAGGTTGAGGTATGCACAAGGCTAACAATGTTTCTTCCCAGAAAGTCTACTTTCAGGTGCTGAGCCCCCATCCAGTTCCAGGAGAACAAGGACGTTAAACAGTGTAGTTACTTTTTTTAGCCCCAAGCTTTGGGTGAAAGGCATTGTTGCATTGTTGGTGCGGGGCAGGTGGTATGGGGTGGAGGGGGGGGACACATGACATAGGAGTAACTTCTTCCACCCTTGCCATTTATATTAGTCACGCTAACACCTGTCACCCAAATACCCCTGCACCCCCCCCCCCCCCTTTTCTTTTTCTTTTGTGTGTGTGTGTTCGCACGTGCTGCTCTTCTCCTCCTCTCATTCTGAGGTCGGGGGAGAGTGTGCAAAGGCCTACATAAACGAACGCTGGAGAAGGCAGTTGCCGCCCTGACGAAGACAAGTCCGCTTGTCGAAACGTTGGCTCCCGCGACATTCCCTGTTTTAAATCGTACCTTGCGATTTGTTCATCGATTCAAGCGTCCATCTTCCCCTGAGCTTCTCTTCTAGTTTGGTTAGTCAGTGGGAGGGAGCGCAAGGCATGCCGGTCGCGACAGGGTGAAGCTCGAAAGCGCTGAAGAGAAGACGCTCAGCGCGTCCAATTGTCGCGCCGGAGGAGGAGGAGGAGGAAAAAACTAATAAGAAAACAAAAATTAAAGGCAGTTCAGGGTGGGGCCCTCAGTACAGGGCTCCACTGGCTCTTGCGGCTCGCTAAGCTTGGTTCAGGAGGGCCAGTTGGCTCTCCCTGTCCTCGCTTGCGAGCAGTGCCTCCCACTGCCGAACGAAGTCCGCTACCCTCAGAAGGGGTGAGTTGATGTTTTTGGTCTAGCCGCGCAATCCCACGTGATGTGGGCTAGCGTAGGGTTTTCGCCACACCACGGACAGGTGTTTTTGTAACAGGCCGGGTGCATCTTGCAGAGAATGTTGAGGTGCGGGTATGAATTGTTCTGTATACGACGCCAGTCCCGTGCTTGCGTTATGTTCAATTTAGGGTGCAGAGGCCCGAAGGTGCGTCGCTCCCTCCTCTGAATCTCTAATATGTCGCGTACTATATGGATGGAGGTTCCTCTAGAGCGCTGCCCGCTGCTCGGTCGTTGCTTCCTCGAGCGATGCGGTCTGCCCTTTCGTTACCTTCCAGTCCGTTGTGCGCCGGACACCACATTATGCTGTAGGCAATGTCGAGGCATGAGCCGAGAATTGACCCTTAAAGTCGGCGTCCTGTATGGCCACTGCAACGGCTGCGTCCGTGTAGTACGCTGTTGGGTCATTTCCGAATCGCTTCTGCAGGGCTCTCGTCCTGGCCTGCCTGCGGCCTGCGTGGTATTTAGCACTCATATTTAGCCAGCAATGCAACACCTTTGCCACCCGACATCACTTTACCATCCACACGGCAGCAACTTGCAACGCCAAGCTCTAGCTAGCTCACGATCGTGCACAATCCGGCATGCTCCGCGTTGGACACTTGTAGCGTCATACCCAATGTGGGCCTGTAAATGATGGGGTGGTAAGGTAGGACGTTCGAGTCAATTAAATTCATTTGTAATTAATATGGGCAACTCTCGACCCTCATTTTCTCAGGGCGTGGTGTAAGTGCGCAGAGTAACGTACCCAGTGAATTTCATCAACACCCGTTGACATGAAAAAATCGTTGACACGTGCCGAGACTATACCGAATCCACAGCCAAAGAGCACGGTATAGGCCGTGGTGGATGGTGAAACTGAAAATGTCGCATTTTGTCATTCAGCATGAAGGTTTTTACGGCATTTTATTCAAAGGGAAATATAACGATTGCCTAAATGTGAAAACTTGCTTGAACAGTGCTGTGCTGGTCTTGCAGCTCGCATTCGAGTGGTAGATGCTTCCGTTATCTAGCCAGATAACGGTCGAGAGATAATCAACATTTAAATAAAACAAATTTTGAGTAGAAATTATGTACATCCTGTTAAACGTTCACAACTTTAGTGCACCTAAAAAGCGATTCTGTCATTTCAGTACGCACCCAGGAATCTCTTGGCGGGGGGGGGGGGGGGGGTCAAAATCTTTCACGAAGGCCCGGGCATCTCATTACACATCGTTGCGTGTGTAAAAAAAGTAATAAATGCCAAAAATAATAACATCAATGATGAATTATTTTATTATTTTTTCGGCGTTT
>JABSTT010005980.1:0-15931 GCA_013339685.2 Hyalomma asiaticum | reverse complement strand
TTGCTTTAATGCACCTACAGTTGTGATAAAATAAACATATTAAGCAGATGGCTTTTCTTGCCACTACGACGATATGAGTCACGTGCGGAATCAGTGGTCGTCGTTGGACAACTCCTGTCGCTTTCAATGGCCCAAAGCAGTTAATCCTAGGTGCTGTCCATGGCATTCGACATGCCGCACTTCTTGAAGGCCTTTGTAACCGTGGCACATGGTATCGCACACTATGCATCCTTCATCCATTCAGCGAAGTCTTGTAGTGAGGCACGCTGCATACAGTTTCTGGGTGAGAATTCGTGTCTGCAAATAATAAGCCAGTCGGTGTAGAGTGCCCGAATATTGTCTTTGACTGGTTGAAGCTGCGATGTCATGCCGCCAGGTATGACGACAAGATCTGTGTTGCACATGGCGAGCTTGTCCTTGATGCGCTGGTCGACATGGCACTTGAACGCATCGAGCACAAGCATTGCTCGGAGGCCCAAACCACTGTCCACCCTCCTCCACCAGACATGGTCTGTCTAGTCTGTGACTTGGTCCGTTGCCATCCAGCCTTTCTCATTTGTGCACACAACCATGCCACTCGGAATGGCCACTCCTTTCTGGAGTGTCTTCCACGTAAAAATGAGGTATGAGGGAAGCTTGTGCCCATATGAGGTGCAGCAAAGCATTGCGTCACCCTGTTTTCTTGTAACCGGATGATAACACTCGCGCTTGCTTCACCCCTTTCTTTCAACGGTTGTGGTGCCAGGCATGTCGAAGTAGAACGTGTTTGGTCGGCATTCACTATTTGGCCAACCTGGTAACCTTTGCTGTGTGAAAGTTCACGACATACTTTTGAAAACTGAAGTGTTTTTTCTGGACTGTTCCGGCAAGTTTTGGCATATGCCCACGTGCCTTCGAGGGGAAAAGTCCTCTGGAAAAGTCCAGCAACTCCTTTGCTTTCAAATTGCTCTGCATTAGCCCTTTTTGTAAGCTAACTGCATGCCCAGACCTGAAGCAGATTGTTGTCATGGGCCACTGTGCTGCTCGCTGCTCGGGCACATATTTGGCGAGAAGCTTTTCAATTTCTGCTTGTGGCAGAACCGGCCCTGCTTCGGTCCAATAAAACCTTTTCATGTCGATTTGCTGTTGAAAATCTTATGCTTCTGTTTGCACCAGTCCCGCATGCACGTTTCGGGAATTTCGAATGACCACGATGTGTCCTGATTTTCATCTGTCTCAGGTAATTACCTTTAAATGCGGCATCATGGCTCACTTGTGGAGTCTTCGGAGTCTGCACTTCCCTGCTGATACAGCGAATGTGGGACTTGAAGACAGGCGGTGCACAACTCCTCAGTACACATACAAACTGCGGCACATGGACGAAACAAGGGCATAAATGGCAGCCAGGCCCAGTCACATAGGAAGCGGCTATTTTGAAATGTCGATGGCGATATGGTAATGAGCGTTTTTGCTTCTCGTCATACTAATCGATTCTACTCATCATACTCGTTCATACTCGATTTGGTCACTAGTTTTTCGAAAAAAAAGGTGAACGTTAGATTCAAGTAAATACGTTAGTACAGTAACAAAGTCCACATATATTTTTGGACCACCTAGCAATTTAACTTCGCTGTACACAATCAGCTGAGCCTCAGCCATTTTTGGAAAGGATAGCCTTAACTGCTCTTGTGTGTAATAAGCGTGGAAAGGCTGCAGGGTTATGGTTACCTACATGCAGGATGTAAGGAATTTTCTTGCCACCGACCTGATAGAAATGTTGTGCGACTCACCCTGAGCGGCTTTTGGCTTGTAAGTGAAGGCACTGGTTGTCCTGCCCTCAAAGCAATGCCACCTGGACTGAACCCGAACCGAGGCACAGTGGGTGTTACCACGAGCCCCACGCCTGATAACAGTTCATCGGTGTATTAGTTAAATGTGGGCTTCTTACTTTCCCATGCGGCTGTGTGGTTGCTTTCCTGAGAAATTGGACCTCAGTGTCATCACAGCTTCTTTTCTACACGTCTCTCTACTTGTGGCAGAAACCCGATAACTGTAATTGAAGCACTCTCTCTCTCCCTGCCATGTTGAGTTGTCCTGCTGTACTTGGAGCGAGCATGTCGTGTTGGCACGGGCTGCGGCAATCCAGCGTCCAACCCTGAATCAAAGATCACACCAGTGGTGCACCGCTGCCGGAAAGCGCTCTCCAAAAAGCCCAGTGTTTATTCCATTTGTACATGTATGCCCACTGACATTATTGCCTCGTGGCTTCCTGGGCACAGATAACACATTGCATTTCAACTCAGGCGCGATGAACTGTGCACACATGTATCGGCTGCCTCAATTGGTGTCGCAGTGACAGAATCGTCATAAATGTCACCGCACCCTGGCTGATGTCTGCAATTGGGCACCCGTGAATTTCGGACAGGTGCACTCTTTATACGCCACTTGGTGATGAAAGAGAAGTGGGCGATAGCTGTTTGCTTCCTTTCCTGCACACATGCCCTTAATCACTGCAGGGCTCCAACTTGAGCCTTGGTTCAGCTTCTGTATGCTTGATGTTCTTTTGGTCTACGATGTGAAATTGCCCCTTTTGAATGTCTCACCAGAGAGCTTTGTCGAGCAGCAGCGATCGGCTGTTGATGGATCTCTTACAGGCTCTACTTTCCACTGAATGCATGGCTGTGCTTGGACTTGACACAGGTCCCCAGTTCTCTTTGACTTGTGCAAGGTAGTCAATTTATGCTTCCCCCATACCAACTGTTGTCCGTTCGTGTTTGCACCAGGGGCTGTGGCAGCTTCAAGTAACACTGTTGCTGTGTGCGTCTTTCACCATGGGTGTGGAAAGGAGGCAGCACACTTCCAATGTGGGATGGGCTACCCCCCACTGCCTCATTTCCAGCCCATGAGCCTGAAATGAGGCCACCAGAGATGACCCAAGGAGGATTGTAGCAGCAGTAGTGCGACAGACGTTGTGGGTGACTGCACTTCACCCCAGTGAATTGGAGGGCATTTTGCAGATGTATTTTTGTCCATTTGATCACCCAGTTTCCAAGGTCGAAGCCATTGGAGTACTGAGGACCATATGCATGAGCCCGTAAACGTAACTCAGTTCATAAAATGCAGATGTCAGAGCCACACACTGGCAAACAGAAAACAAACATGCATTGTGGAAGCTCCTCTGTGTCTACAGAGTGCCTGATCATCACTGTAGTTACTAATATGGTGTTGATGGCACAAAAGCCCTTGCAGCACTAAAGCGTTGCAGTGGACGAGGGCTGACGCGACGGCAACGTACAGTCAACCTCGTTAATACGTAGTTGGCCGGAATGACGTTTGGGTACGCACTAAGCGATGCACGAATTACCGTCATTGCCAGTTTAGCGGCTACTTACCTGCCAAAAATGAACGTCACGAACCCCATAAACACACTCACGCACAAACAGACACGCAAGCTTTATTCAAGGGCGGGCAGCAAACAATCTAATTTTCACTTGCTGCCGTGGTGGCCTCGCCGCAACGACGGCATCTTCAAAGGCAGCAAGTCCAGCAGCGAGTTTGTCCATTAGGCCGCGCTTCTCTGCGAACGCTCGCATCACTGCCGCAGCATGCGCCGCGTCGGACATCGAAGGGCTGTCGTCCACTTCGACATCGCTGTCCTCCCCGCTTTCACTTGAAGCTGGGCGAGGTGCGACAGAGGCAACAATTTCGCTGTCAGAAAAGTCCGGGGAGGTAGTGTCGTCGCCGTCGACATCTCGGAACGTGCCGAAGTTCACCTCCCCATCTGCTGCACCTTGCGCTCGAGCACCTCACCAAGAGGTTCTCGCAGTCCTCGGTCTTCATCGTCGTCTGCGTTGTCGTCGCCTTCAAGCACCTTGAACTGCGCTCGCGCGAAGCGATTCTGTATCGTTGCCGGCTGGACCTGCCTCCATGAGTGCGCGAGTAGGTGTATAGCCCCAGCAGGTCTATCGTGTATGTTTTGCCGCTATCCATAGCGAGCAACATCCTCCGTAGCAGATTTTGCGGTACGTCTGCTTCACTGAGCGGATGATGCCGATCGAGGGCTGGGCGAGCGCTGTAGTGTTAGGCGGCAAAAAGAGCAGCTTAATTGCAGTCACGTTATCCAAATCGACATGCGCCGATGCATTGTCGAGAACGATCAGGACATTCCTTTTCTTGGCAGCAAAACGGCGGTCCAGCTGGCGCACATACTCCTCGAACAGCTGAGCAGTCATCCACGCCTTTTTGTTGTGCTGGTAAATGACATTGGATGGCAGACGGGCGCCTTTGAAGCACCGCGGGTTCCGTATCTGCCGATCACCATCAATGGCAACTTTTCACTACCAGTCATGTTCACGCCGAAGCGACCGATATCTGATTTTGGCATGTTTTCCACCGTTGCACCTTTCGTTCTTAAAAGCCAATGTCCTGTTCGGAAGAAGGCAGTAGAAAAGTGCCGACTCAAATCAAAATGAATATGTCGGCGGCATCGTAGGCTGCCAGGCTTCCTGCAATTCGTTCTTCTGCCACTCATCAGCGCCTTCTTTGTCTGCTACAGCAGCGTCACCACAAACAGCTTTCCCCTATGCTGTAGCGGGCTTTAAATCGCGACAACCAGCCGTTGCTGCAGGCAAAACTGTGCAGTTCAGTTGAGCTGCGAAGTTAGCGCTTTCTCAGTAAGAAGGGGTCCAGTGACTGGCAGGTTCATGCTCCGCGCCTTCTTTAACAAAGAAGCAGGGCCTTTTCCACTTTGGGAAACGCAGAGTCTCTAATGCGGCACCTCTTCAGATTGCTGCCTGTGCTGCCCCTCAACTTTTCGCGAGCGTTCCATATCCCGCACACAGTCTTCAGAGGCAGGTCCTTTTCACGGGCTACGGCACTTCATCGCTCCATTTCAATGGTGCGAATGATTTCCAGTTTTTCCTTAACACTCAAAACTCGATACTTCGGCATAGCAGTCCTCACGTGCGAATTAAATCGCACACAACCGCACCCAAACTAAAAAAAGAATACGCCGCACTAAAGAACTTTGTTAAAGAACACACCACTGCGCAAAAGCACACCACCACCGACGGACACGGGAGAATCAAAGAAAAAAAGAAAGAAACGTGGCCGACGCGGCGTTCGAGCCGTTACAATGCTTGGATTGGATTCCAAAGTTACACGCGTTCCCTACTGTCAGCCGCTGCAGACTAACAAAAACCAATCTCGTAGGCCATACAAACAAAAAATACGTCAACGTGGTGATCTCGAAGGCCATGCTTTTGCGCGCTTCGATAGGCAACAGCCGTACGAACAGAAAACACGTCAACGTGGCATTTTAAGATTGCATAATTCACTACGTATTTTCCAGCATTATTGACTTGAAACACCTTAGGTGTCCTGATTCCGTGCACCTAACCATTAATTCATGCAAGTAATGTGGGAAATACATGTTCTGAAGCCGATAAATTACTGCAT
This sequence comes from Hyalomma asiaticum, assembly GCA_013339685.2. Lineage (NCBI taxonomy): Eukaryota > Metazoa > Arthropoda > Arachnida > Ixodida > Ixodidae > Hyalomma > Hyalomma asiaticum. Next base: position 10,495 of record JABSTT010005980.1, on the reverse strand, counting down.
TTACTCAAGTCTACCGCACCTTCAATTGTAGCATGCTCTTGTTTTCCGCAACCAAAAAAAAAGAAGTTAGCAAAACATCCATTGCAACGCACGCCCATTTTCTGGGATACGGAAAAAAAGTCCTTTGTAATCAATCTTCTCACATTCAGAAAAATAAATGTTTTTGCTTTAATGCACCTACAGTTGTGATAAAATAAACATATTAAAGCAGATGGCTTTTCTTGCCACTACGACCATATGAGTGACGTGCGGAATCAGTGGTCTTCGTTGGACAACTCCTGTTGCTTTCAATGGCCCAAAGCAGTTAATCCTATGTGCTGTCCATGGCATTCGACTTGCCGCACTTCTTGAAGGCCTTTATAACCGTGGCACATGGTATCACGTACTACGCATCCTCCAGCCATTCAGCGAAGTCTTCTAGTGAGGCACGCTGCATACAGTTTCTGGGTGAGAATTCCTGTCTGCAAATAATAAGCCAGTCGGTGTAGAGTGCCCGAATATTGTCTTTGACCGGTTGAAGCTGCGATGTCATGCCGCCAGGTATGACGACAAGATCTGTGTTGCACATGGCGAGCTTGTCCTTGATGCGCTGGTCAACATGGCACTTGAACGCGTCGAGCACAAGCATTGCTCGGAGGCCCAAACCACTGTCCGCTCTCCTCCACCAGACACGGTATGTCTAGTCTGTGACTTGGTCCGTTGCCATCCAGCCTTTCTCATTTGTGCACACAACCATGCCACTCGGAATGGCCACTCCTTTCTGGAGTGTCTTCCACGTAAAAATGAGGTATGAGGGAAGCTTGTGCCCATATGAGGTGCAGCAAAGCATTGCAGTCACCCTGGTTTTCTTGTAACCGGATGATAACACTCGCGCTTGCTTCACCCCTTTCTTTTCAACGGTTGTGGTGCCAGGCATGTCGAAGTAGAACGGTGTTTGGTCGGCATTCACTATTTGGCCAACCTGGTAACCTTTGCCGTGTGAAAGTGCACGACATACTTTTGAAAACTGAAGTGTTTTTCTTGGACTCCTCCGGCAAGTTTTGGCATATGCCCACGTGCCTTCGAGGGGAAAAGTCCTCTGGAAAAGTCCAGCACCTCCTTGCTTTCAAATTGCTCTGCATTAGCCCTTTTGTAAGGCTAACTGCATGCCCAGACCTGAAGCAGATTGGTTGTCATGGGCCACTGTGCTGCTCGCTGCTCGGGCACATATTCGGCGAGAAGCTTTTCAATTTCTGCTTGTGGCAGAACCGGCCCTGCTTCGGTCCAATAAAACCTTTTCATGTCGATTTGCTGTTGAAAATCTTATGCTTCTGTTTGCACCAGTCCCACATGCACGTTTCGGGAATTTCGAATGACCACGATGTGTCTCGATTTTCATCTGTCTCAGGTAATTACCTTTAAATGCGGCATCATGGCTCACTTGTGGAGTCTTCGGAGTCGGCACTTCCCTGCTGATACAGCGAATGTGGGACTTGAAGACAGGCGGTGCACAAACTCCTCAGTACACATACAAACTGTGGCACATGGACGAAACAAGGGCATAAATGGCAGCCAGGCCCAAGTCACATAGGAAGAGGCTATTTTGAAATGTCGATGGTGATATGGTAATGAGCGTTTTTGGTCATACTCGCTTCTAACGTGCACACGATTTTTGGACCTGTTTTATCGAAAAGAAAGGTGAACGTTAGATTCAAGTAAATACGTTAGTACAGTAACAAAGTCCACATATTTTTTTTGGACCACCTGGAAATTTAACTTCGCTGTACACAACCAGCTGAGCCTCAGCCATTTTTGGAAAGGATAGCCTTAACTGCTCTTGTATGTAATAAGCGTGGAAAGGCTGCAGGGTTTATGGGTTACCTACATGCAGGATGTAAGGAATTTTCTTGCCACCGACCTGAATAGAAATGTTGCGCGACTCACCCTGAGCAGGGCTTTTGGCTTGTAGTGAAGGCACTGGTTGTCCTGCCCTCAAAGCAATGCCACCTGGACTGAACCCGAACCGAGGCACAGTGGGGTTAACCACGAGTCCCACCGTTGATACCGCTTCATCGGTGTTATTAGTTAAATGTGGGCTTCTTATAGGCTTTCCCATGCGGCTGTGTCAGCATTGGACATTGGTGTCATCACAGCTTCTTTTCTACCACGTCTCTCTATTTGTGGCAGAAACCTGTATATAGGGTGACACTTGATAACTGTAATTGAAGCACTCTCTCTCCCTGCCATGTTGAGTTGTCCTGCTGTACTTGGAGCGAGCATGTCGTGTTGGCACGGGCTGCGGCAATCCAGCGTCCAACACCTGAATCAAAGATCACGCCAGTGGTGCACCGCTGCCGGAAAGCGCTCTCCAAAAAAGCCCAGTGTTTATTTCCATTTGTACATGTATGCCCACTGACATTATTGCCTCGTGGCTTCCATGGGCACAGATAACACATTGCATTTCAACTCAGGCGCGATGACTGCGCACACATGTATCGGCTGCCTCAATTGGTGTCGCAGTGACAGAATCGTCATAAAATGTCACCGCACCCTGGCTGATGTCTGCAATTGGGCATCCGTAGAATTTCGGACAGGTGCACTCTTTAAACGCCACTTGGTGATGAAAGAGAAGTGGGCGATAGCTGTTTGCTTCCTTTCCTGCACACATGCCCTTAATCAGCTGGCAGGGCTCCAACTTGAGCCCTGGTTCAGCTTCTGTATGCTTGATGTTCTTTTGGTCTACAATGTGAAATTGCCTTTTTGCATGTCTCACCAGAGATCTTTGTCGAGCAGCAGCGATCAGCTGTTGATGGATCGCTTACAGGATGCTACTTTCCAGCTGAATGCATGGCTGTGCTTGGACTTGACACAGGTCCCCAGTTCTCTTTGACTTGTGCAAGCTAGTCAATTTACGCTTCCCCCATACCAACGGTAGGCCGTTTGTGTTTGCACCAGCGGCTGTGGCAGCTTCAAGTAACACTGTTGCCGTGTGCGTCTTTCATCATGGGTGTGGAAAGGAGGCAGCACACTTCCAATGTGGGATGGGCTACCCCCCACTGCCTCATTTCCAGCCCATGAGCCTGAAATGAGGCCATCAGAGATGACCCAAGGAGGACTGTAGCAGCAGTAGTGCGACAGACGTTGTGGGTGACTGCACTTCACCCCAGTGAATTGGAGGGAATTTTGCAGATGTATTTTTGTCCATTTGATCACTCAGTTTCCAAGGACGAAGCCACGTGGAGTACCGAGGACATATGCATGAACCCGTAAACGTAACTCAGTTCATAAAATGCAGATGTCAGAGCCACACACCTGGCAAACAGAAAACAAACATGCATTGTGGAAGCTCCTCTGTGTCTACAGAGTGCCTGATCATCGCTGTAGTTACTAATATGGTGTTGATGGCACAAAAGCCCTTGCAGCACTAAAGCGTTGCAGGTGGAGGAGGGCTGACACGACGGCAACGTACAGTCAAACCTCGTTAATACGTAGTTGGCCGGGAATGACGTTTGGGTACGCACTAAGCGATGCACGAATTAACCGTCATTGCCAGTTTAGCGGCTACTTACCTGCCAAAAACGAACGTCACGAACCCCATAAACACACTCACGCACACACAGACACGCAAGCTTTATTCAAGGGCGGGCAGCAAACAATCTAATTTTCACTTGCTGCCGTGGTGGCCTCGCCGCAACGATGGCATCTTCAAAGGCAGCAAGTCCAGCAGCGAGTTTGTCCATTAGGCCGCGCTTCTCTGTGAACGCTCGCATCACTGCTGCAGCATGCGCCGCGTCGGATATCGAAGGGCCGTCGTCCACTTCGACATCGCTGTCCTCCTTGCTTTCACTTGAAGCTGGGCGAGGTGCGACAGCGGCAACAATTTCGCTGTCAGAAAAGTCCGGGGAGGTAGTGACGTCGCCGTCGACATCTCGGAACTTGCCGAAGTTCACCTCCCCATCTGCTGCACCTTGCCGCTCGAGCACCTCAACCAAGAGGTTCTCGCAGTCCTTGGTGTCTTCATCGTCTGCGTTGTCGTCGCCTTCAAGCACCTTGAACTGCGCTCGCGCGAAGCGATTCTGTATCGTTGCCGGCTGGACCTGCCTCCATGAGTGCGCGAGTAGGTGTATAGCACCCAGCAGGTCTATCGTGTATGTTTTGCCGCTATCCATAGCGAGCAACATCCTCCGTAGCAGATTTTTGCGGTATGTCTGCTTCACTGAGCGGATGATGCCCTGATCGAGGGGCTGGGCGAGCGCTGTAGTGTTAGGCGGCAAAAAGAGCAGCTTAATTGCAGTCACGTTATCCAAATCGACATGCGCCGATGCATTGTCGAGAACGATCAGGACATTCCTTTTCTTGGCAGCAAAACGGCGGTCCAGCTGGCGCACATACTCCTCGAACAGCTGAGCAGTCATCCACGCCTTTTTGTTGTGCTGGTAAATGACATTGGATGGCAGACGGGCGCCTTTGAAGCACCGCGGGTTTCCGTATCTGCCGATCACCATCAGTGGCAACTTCTCACTACCGGTCATGTTCACGCCGAAAGCGACCGATATCTGATTTTTGGCATGTTTTCCACCAGTGCACCTTTCGTTCTTAAAAGCCAATGTCCTGTTCGGAAGAAGGCAGTAAAAAAGTGCCGACTCATCAAAATTGAATATGTCGGTGGCATCGTAGGCTACCAAGGCTTCCTGCAATTCGTTCTTCTGCCACTCATCAGCGCCTTCTTTGTCTGCTACAGCAGCGTCACCACAAACAGCTTTCCCCACTATGCTGTAGCGGGCTTTAAATCGCGACAACCAGCCGTTGCTGCAGGCAAAACCTGTGCAGTTCAGTTGAGCTGCGAAAGTTAGCGCTTTCTCAGTAAGAAAGGGTCCAGTGACTGGCAGGTTCATGCTCCGCGCCTTCTTTAACCAAAGAAGCAGGGCCTTTTCCACTTTGGGAAACGCAGAGTCTCTAATGCGGCACCTCTTCAGATTGCTGCCTGTGCCGCCCCTCAACTTTTCGCGAGCGTTCCATATCCCGCACACAGTCGTCAGAGGCAGGTCCTTTTCACGGGCTACGGCAGATTTCTTCGCTCCATTTTCAATGGTGCGAATGATTTCCAGTTTTTCCTTAACACTCAAAACGAGATACTTCGGCATAGCAGTCCTCACGTGCAAATTAAATCGCAGAACACGCGCACCAAACAATAAAAAAAAATACGCCGCGCTAAAGAACTTTGTTAAAGAACACACCACTGTGCAAAAGCACACCACCACCGACGGACACGGGAGAATCAAAGAAAAGAAAATAAAGAAACGTGGCCGACGCGGCGTTCGAGCCGTTACAATGCTTGGATTGGATTCCAAAGTTACAGCGAATTCCCCTACCGTCAGCCGCTGCAAACTAACAAAAACCAATCTCGTAGGCCATACAAACAAAAAATACGTCAACGTGGTGATCTCGAAGGCCATGCTTTTGCGCGCTTCGATAGGCAACAGCCGTACGAACAGAAAGCACGTCAACGTGGCCATGTTCTGACGTCGCTATCGCTGCAGTTTACCAATCTCGAAGGCGATACTTTTGCGCGCTTCGATCGGCAACAGCCGTACGAACAGAAAATATGTCAACGTGGCCATGTTTTGACATCACTGTCGCTGACAATTGTAGTCCGGTCGTCGCCGCTCGTGAATCGAACGTCTGCGCAAGTGAAATTTTGCCGATTTTCTGCCTGTGAACGTATAAAAACAAGAAAATGGTGCGTACTAACCGTATATAATGCAACAAGCGACTACCGCTTAAGCGGTCAGCCAATACATGGGGTTCAATGGGGACTGGGTGGGGGAATTTTCGCGACTACGTTTAAACCGGAGTTACACATTAAGCGGGTACGTATTAACGAGGTTCGACTGTACATGCCGTTTGCGTAACCAATCACACTGCTGAGTCCGCCATGCTGCTAGAAACCACTGCTCTTTCGCAGCAGCATGCAGAAACGCCACCTATTCCCACTCCATCCTGGCGCTAACAGCCCACACATCTCTTGCAATGCACGTGCTCACAGGTGCCTGCAACATGTTGATCATCGCCTTGCTACCGTCTGACCACTGAAGGCTTCTAGTTGCGAAAAACCTGAGTGCGCACAGACCTGTTCTTCAACAACCGGGCCACCTGCAATTTGGAACTGGAGCTCGCAAGCCTATTGCCAATTGGTTGCAGTGACCAATTGGCAATAGTAACTGGCAACAAAGCACAAAATTTAAGGGATACACAGCAAAGTGAGTTTATTGGGCACTAGTATGTTTTTCAGCAGCCCTCACGGCAGCTCCTTGGTTGCTCTTGAAAGAAACAGTGAAGGAATAAAAGGCAAAATGAATGTGCATGCACTATTATTTGTAGAGTATGGCAAAAGCTCTTCAATGACAAAAGTGCAGACAATTTCCTGGTTTCTGAATACTGAAAAGGTAATTGCAGACAATTTCTGTGGGCTGTTGCACGTGAGTAATGTAGGGCATAGCGTGGAAATTGCATGCACAGGCAAAATAATTTCTCTGCAGATTTCCGCAACCTGAAATGTGACAACGGAATTAACCAGCTTGCAAACCTTTTGGCCCTCCTGTCAGTGTTGCTCAGTTTCTCCACAATGAAGCGATTCATTTGCTTTAGTGCCCCAGGCATCATTTCGGGCACCAGCCCTTTTTGTCAGCCTCTCCTTGTAGCATTCTGTAAAACAATAGCAATAATATATACACAGTAAGCAGATAACTTAAAATTTTCATGGCCAAACCCAGCGAGTACGAGATGTGATGACCTATATTCACTCACTACGTATCACTGACACTTTCCATGGTGACAGTGGCTCCTTCCTTGGACAGTCAGGAAAGCGTGGGCAATGCTTTCCTGCAAAAAGGAAGAAAAAAGAAATGCAAAGCTGGTTTATAGAACAGATTAAAACAAGCCATAAAAGATTTCTTAACTGGCACTTACCTTACAGAGACCGTTCAAGTAACTCTGCCGGACTCCACACAGCTGTCAGCAGGTCCTTCACGAACCTGAAATCTTTAGCATTGCTTTGGATTCGCTGCCATGCCGAGGATGCAATTCTTAACCCACTCCCAATGGCAGCCTGTAAAGGAATACAAATCCCAAACTCACATAAAACCCAGCAAGAACTGAATATGCCAGCTTACGACTTCAGCCCTAACTCATAAACTGCAAGTTGCATACTGTGTCAGGGAGCTCCGGCTCCTGTGCCACTCGATTCCGCGATGGTGTGGCAACACACGGTGGTGACTGCACTGGTGGCAATGGCAGTGCCTGTGATGAATTGGCTGTACAAGAGAAACATAAAACACATCAGAACACTGGTTCTCTTATTATAAACGTATACTTCTGGCAAAACCTAATCACTGCTCCCTCTACTGTGCTCTTCATGCACATAAAAAAAAAATTGCTTACATTGCGTGCAGTCCAATGAGTCCAACAGCTTCCGCTGTAGCTCCCTATTTAGATCTCGCAGTTCTTTAAGCTCCTCCTCTTGCTCTTTTGCCTTGGAGCTGAGGTGGGCTACTTCTTCCTGGGCTGCTGACAGCTGCCTATTTTGGTCTGGATTGCCTTTCTGCATGAGCTTTTTCTTTTTTGACGCAAGCACATCCAGTAATGCACTGCTGTGCTGTTCCCGCTTCCTTTTTATTTTTTTGGTGTCTGTAAAAAAAAAGGTCATCACATGGACATTACGTCACCTTCCATCAAGACACCACCATAAGAAAAATATGTTTATGTGAGCGCTCCGAACACTTCCCTCACTGTCACTACCGTCAGGGATTTTGGGGACCCTTATCCGCCCTTTTTTCATTTTTTTAGGTCATCCTCAGACTGAAAAAAGAAAGAAAAATGGAGCATCCTTTGGCTACGAGTTCTCAAATTCAAATCCCACTTCATAAATATGGTGTCTTAGCACAAAATTAGACAAGCATTTAAAAATAGAATTTAAAGAGATAGCACATTTTCAGCTGTGTAGTGTGAGCTACGGAACTAAGCAATATTGTCAGAAGCTACTTGGGAGATGCAAAATAATTTATCAAATATGTGTGCAGATCCCGACAAGAAATAGTGAGGTGGTGACACTGTGCAGGCTGTAGCACTGTGCAGGCTGTAGCTCGTGCACCTCAACGGGAATAACAACGCTGGTAACGAAACGAGTGGTTCCGTGAAAGTGGCCGGTGCCACTGTTTAGCTGCGAAATGCCCTTGCATTCCGGCTCCAGATCACTCGAGTGTCTTGGAAGCAGGCGCTGCATTGCAAATACAAATGGCCCATTTCAAGCGTAACTTTACACAATGATTATTTATTTCATATCAGATGGAAAGTGTAGTCAATATTTGCCGTACCGTGGTCAGCGGTGGTAGGGCAAATGGATCGCGGTGGCCTAAAAAGCGCCGGGGAACGAACCGGCGGCCAGCGGCACGATGTTACAGGTCACACGTCGCCAGCGCTCTTGTTGGTCTCACGGTTTGAACCGACGAAGCGGACTACAACAAAAATCTGTCTGGGAGAATGTCGTCGACTCTGCCTCTCACAGCCGATGACACGATGCAAAGCAAGTGCGGCGAGCCGACGAATTCAGCACTGACGCTCGCTCTCTCTCCGCAACGTCACCGAATCTTGGGCTCATGTGATCAGTGTCTGCGCTCAGTTCCAACATCCGCCGCACTAGCCCCGCGGCGCTAGTTACTTGCAGTTTTTGGCGTGCGTTTCGAAGCTGCGTTAAAACTCAACAAAATTAATGATGTTATGATTAATTAGACCTCACGTTGGAGAATTTGCTGCTTCATGCTGTGATTACAGGACACTGTTCTACTCATTACAACATAAAAGTCGCCAACAAGAAAATGGCTCTCATGGGCCCTTTAAGTGTATATGTTCAAGTGGAGGTACACTGACGTGCAAAGTGTTTATTTACATTTCCTATGAATGAAGGTGCATTCTATGAAGGGCACCATTTTCTAGATAGATGTAACTTTAACGCATTCGCTCTACAAATAAAACTGTCAGCCCTCTGTGTTCAGAGCTATAACACAAATTTCAGCTCGGTGTTTCATTCCTTAGTGTCTAACCGCTGTATTTCACACCCAACAACATGAAGATGACAGAAGACCTAGGCTATTGGCCCACAAGGTCGAGCAGAGCCAGTACACACATGTAGCTTCGAAGTGTGTGTGGCTCCTAGAGTCGTCTGCTAGCCACTGCACTGTTGCACGCGCATATGTCATGCATAATGTTCAGCGTGTTTGTTCCTTCTGCTGCAGCTGTATTAAATGCCTGCATGTATTGTTGTGCAACTATACAAAAGTGTTTCACCTTGCACTGCAGTCTTATTTGCAAGGATCACTGAGAGTGTGCGATGTCACTGTCACAGGCCATCTGGCACGATTATTTCGGTTTATAGCTGCTGCTGCGTCTTTAAGGCAAATGATAAGGTGCAGAAGCCATCCTCAACAAATTGCGCTGGAGGTGTTGTGTAAATGCCATGTGGTGGTGATACCGCCTCACAATACCTGGTTTTGTGGCAACAACACAAATGAGCCGAGATCGTGCTCATCGCAGAAAGCACCCAGGAAATGCAGGCACTGCTGGAAATCTGCCGGAGTGAAATCACTCTCCTGGGGCTTTGCTTCAACGTCCAGGGGTACATCTACTGGTCGAGCTTTGAAGCGCATGAGGCGGCCAGCAAACCAACATTCATTGTCGCCTGCTGTACATGGCCCGCGAGACGTGGTCTCGATGAGTCTTTGACTACCTTATGGCGACATGTATGCGCACGAAGTGGGTACGGCGAGGGTACCAACTTGAGAAAAAGTTTGGGTTTTTCTCGGGCGCCACTTGCGGCCGAAAACCAACGGGAGTGCACTAAGGAAATTCGCCACCGTATTAAGGAGGCCGCGGAGGACAAGTGGAGACAGGCACAGGTGAACAAGTCAACTCTACTCCTTTACCATGAGCACAAGAACACTATCGCTCCAGTCCCACTCTATGATAATGGCTTGGGAAGTGTGCTGTTGTTTGAGGCGAGAGCAGGGGCCCTGCGTACTCGTCTGTAAACAAGCCTACAACAGCGAACTCGTGAGTGTGGTGTGTCGCGCGGGTGGTGGGGCTGACGAGACCATCACACACATTGTGACTGAGTGCATGCAAGTGAGTCTCACCAATGTGAACACCAATCTTGCTGCCGCACTGGGTTTTGTTGGCACAGATGGCGTGGTGGACTATGCCGCAGGGAGGCGCAGCAAAACTTGCTTAGGACAATGGAGGAGAATGACTCTCTAGGGACTTCAGGTGTGTTCTTAACCCACCAACCCGCCCAGTCTGTCTGTGTTTTTGTGTCTTTTTTTCTTTTATTGTACTATTTATTTACCATTGACTGGGGTGCCAAGGGGCGCCCGCCCGTTACAAAGGGAATGAATGGCCTCACCATCATCATCATCACTTTAGTAGTTTTCTTTCCTTCTGCAGCCAACTGAGATCAATGAGCAAG
>JABSTT010005979.1:0-15299 GCA_013339685.2 Hyalomma asiaticum | reverse complement strand
TGCTGAGCTTGCATTGTAGCTTCGACCTGACGAAGTTTAATTGCAGCGATGTCTCAAATTTTTATACCACCCATGGAACCACATGCGAGCAATGCTGAAGTACCACAGGTCTTGCGGAGATTTCATCAAGCCTGGAGGTACCACATGTACAAAGAACGCTAAGCATAATGGCTACCACTGTGGATTAAACTGACAATGAAAATTTGGCTAGTTTGTACGGGTTCATAGTGAGAATGGTGGCACCAAAATTGACTACCACAAGCTCAGGACACGAGCACAAGTGCCATGCTCAAGTCGACACTTGTGCTTCTGTCCCGTGTTTGTGGTTCGCCTTCATTTTTTAACAAGTTATAGCTCTGCATTTGGAGGGTTGCCCAGCATCTCTGCTGGTTTTGTTTACCGACGTAGCATTCAGCAGTGCAATCTCCTCCTTCACGGGACATGATTGCCAACTGCATTTTCACAGCCGTATCTTGTTGAGAAAGATGTAGGTAATGTCTACCTCCCTTGTTTCCATAGAAACACACTGCCACATTGGTGGTGAGCGCTTGACTACATATTAAGGGGCCGAGTGAGGCCCCTAACGTGTAGCATACACATGAGGACATTGCTACAAGAGGCTGGATATAATGACATTGCCTATTGTTTCTAACATTTAATTGTAAATTGTATATTGCTGTCGTAATAGGGTAGATGCCATGCATTTTTTCTTTGGCCTTCTTTTCTTTTCTGAGTGAAACGCACTACGTGCAGGTATCCTGCAGCATGGTCCACACTGTATGTGTCGTGCCTATTCACTACTCTTTAAGCCTGTAAAATAAGTTCATGCAAGAGGATTTCTTCTGTGAATGATGTATGCACATATACGGCTGCAAGCCTTCTGGTTGGGAAGTCACTGAACTAACTTGTACTACAGTACTTCATAGCATATATGTGGCCAAAAGCTTCAGGGGAATGCCTTCTTACTATTCTGTTACCTGCCACAAGTTCCTTTCTACAGAGTGGTCCACAGATTATTTCAGTACATCATTTGTGATCAAGGATGCCAAATAATTTGGCTTTCCTTACTCAAACATTTGGTGCCCACTTGAGCTGATGAAGTGGTACAGTGGTTACAGTAGTCAGCTGCCAAAAACACAAGTCAGTTCTGGCCCTGACGCTCACATTCCAAAGGCAAAATACTCGAGGTTCATGTACTTTGATTTACGTTCACATTAAAGAATAGCAGCTGTCTGAGGTTTCACGAGCCTTCCACTATGGCTTGGCTTATATTGCTGTTTTAGTATTGGCGCGTAACACCCTAGCAGTTATTAGTGGTAGCACCTATTTCATAACCACTGAGGTGTCACGGTGTGCAAGTCTTAAGTGTGTGTCATGGGTGCTTTATAAAAGAAAAGGAATTCTGAACCATTTAATGGAAGTTAGACAAATTGATGTTCCAGATCAATATTATGCATGACTTTTTCCGTACGTTTTACTGCATGGATGGAATTCTTGACCACTAATTCTTGTCCGTGAAGCATCAGCATGTCAGAAGATCCGGTTAGTGCTCTCATGTAATCTGGTCAAACCGCACCCATGTGCAATGTAGCAGTTTAATTTTTCATGAACTAGGGTGATTGGATGCTAATTATGAGACAAGCACAGTGTGCTTTACCATTGCAGATGCTTTCTTTTGGCTTAAAACGATGGCAGTCTTTTTCCTTTACTTTGTCAAAACTATCCAAACTAGAAGAGAAGCTCAGCTTGTCATAACTGTGTGTGTCGTCTGCACATCTTAGTCTTTACTCTAAATTTACCCTATGTATGCACATTCTTTTCGCAGCTGTCTTCCATGTGTACGTCGGGGATGCAACACCAAGAATGCTGCTGAGAAAAAAACGGGGAGTCTGCTAGTCCACAAGCACGTGACGCAGAGTCTGGGTGGCACGCGGCGATTTCAAGATGGTTAAAAAAAGAGAACACCAAGATAACTGCCATTTATTGTGTATAAGATGGTTATTTTAAAGGAGATTGCATTAAATGAAGCTTGACATAAACATCACTGCAATTATGCTTCCTGATTGGTAAAACTGGAGCGAAAACTTGGAGTACAGCTATGATCACCACGTAAATGAGCTGTGTTTAAGCAGATCAGCCGATGCCATGGGTGGGCTGCGCTCTGTGGGCTCGGCGGCTGTGCACCAACGCAGACCGCTAATCCTTTCACTTTTATCATGCAGGTGTTTCAGTGTGCATTCCAGCGCATACTGCTCTCCGTTTTCCTGCCAGCTTGTTTGACCACTCCGTTGCAGTGTCAACATCGTTCCAGCGAAAGTGGCACGTTTACCTGTCACGCCCTCTTGGTCTTCGACAAAAGCTTATCAAGCACAACGTACTTGGAACCACTGGATTTCACCAAATTCGACAGATCTGGATCCCTCCCGGCGCCACCGGTCAGCTACGTAGTCCTTGACGAAGCCTGGTCGACGCTATCACCATCGGCATCGATGTCTGTGTCGACTACAAAAGAGCGGCCTTTGCCGGCTGCGCTCTGTGGGCTCGGCGGCTGTGCACCAACGCAGACCGCTAATCCTTTCACTTTTATCATGCAGGTTAGTAAAACTTACAGTCTTTTTGCTAAGAAGTCGAGTAATTACCTGCTGTTTCAGCTGCCGAGCCCACACTGCTGCGTTCTTGTTGTGCTTGAGTGTTCTCGTGTGATTCGTGCCTTGTTGATGATGTCGGGCGATATTGAAAGCAATCCGGGTCCTGCTTCTAATGCTGTGCTAACTGAGCTGCAGAAATTATCTGCCGGTCAGACAGAATTAATCAGTCAGGTACAGGACCTTAAGTCCCATTTGTTATCGACAGATAAATCTATAGCAGATCTCACTAGACGCATGACTGATCTGGAGGGGCATTGCCAAAATATTCTTTCCTTGCGTTCTGATGTGGAAGCGCTCAGAAGAGACACCGCTCGCGCGAGCGACCTTTTCCGCAAGCTTGAAGCGCGCGTGGATGACGCCGAGAATCACTCTCGGCGCAATAACCTCATATTTTATGGCCTTCCTGAATCAACTGGATCAGAAGCATTTGCCCAAGTTGAACAACTTGTCATCAAGCACTGCCATGATCATCTGGGTATTTCAATCGATCCAAAAGAAATTGAGCGCGCGCATCGTCTGGGTCGCCGCAAGGATACTAACCACCATCGCCCCATAATAGTTAAATTCGCATTCCATAAAACAAAAGGAGCGATTCTTTCTAATGGACGGAAATTTAAAGGAACCACTTTTAGTGTTGGCGAAGACTTTTCACGTCGTGTACAACACGTCCGTCGGCAATTGATTGCCTTTGCTAAAACCAAGTCGCTGCCTTTCTCCATCACTTACAAAACACTGCTAATGGGCCACAAGCGCTACGTCTACGATGAGCAATCGCAGACTGTGAGGGAAGCATCGTAGCAATTCCCTCGGCGCAAATCTGCTGGGCACACCACCGCACCTCAGTCTGGCCTGTCACTTTCAGTAGTCTTTGCTAACGCGCGCAGTTTTTTTCCTAAACGCGATACTTTTTCTGAACTTGTTTTATCATCAAGCAGTAACGTATTGGTGATAACCGAGACTTGGCTGACAAATGATATAACTGATGCAGAAGTGCTTGATCACCTACCTGGATTTCATCTTTATCGTAAGGACCGTGCGGGCACACGTGGAGGCGGTGTTCTGATCGCTGTGCACCAACAGTTATCGTGTTCCGTGGCCAGGACCGACTCTCCTGAACTCGAAATTCTTTGGGTCGTTTGCCGTGCTCACCCTAATACTGTCCTTGTGGGCGTTTGTTATAGGCCCCCGAACAGTAACCCAGATTTCGCATACAAGCTCAACAATAACCTGAGTGACCTTGGTAAGCAGTATCCACAAGCAGAGATACTCCTTTTCGGCGATTTCAATTTTCCGCAAATAGATTGGAGTAGTAGCGTTCCGTCAGCTGTGGGCAGTGAGCCCGCAAGAGACTTCATAGATTTCTGCCTGAATTGCAATCTAACCCAACTTGTATCCCAACCAACGCGCGTTACAGAAAGCAAGTCCAGCATCTTAGATCTAATACTAACTAGTCATCAAGAGAGCTTATCATCAATTACATATCTGCGCGCCGTCAGTGACCACAAGGTAATCCATGCGGCTTTTTCGTTCAGACCTGTAAAACGCGATCTCGTCACCAAAACAATCCGTCTTTACGACAAGGGCAATTATAGTGCCATCAATAATGAATTGGTATCTTTTCTTCCTGAATTCCAGAGAATAAGCCATACACACTCTGTGGATGAGAATTGGATTATATTTAGAGATAAATTAGCCACTCTTGTCGAGAAGTTTATCCCAAAAATAACATTCACCGCAAACCGAAACAAGCCGTGGTTCTCACATACACTTCAGAAACTAAGAAACAAGAAAAAACGCCTCTTTCGATCAGCCAAACAGTCCAAACTCCCGTCCTCATGGGAAAAATATTATGCCGCTGAAGACGATTATTTAAGAGCCATTCGAAATGCCAAGCACGTGTTCTTTCATGTTGAGCTGCCCAAAATGCTTGCAACTAGCCCTCGCAAATTCTGGGAGGTGATAAACCCTCAGGAGATGCGCACCATTAGCGTCTTAAATGCGCATGGCGATACAGTCAACAACAAGGAATGCGCGAACCTTTTTAACGAGGCCTTTTTCTCTGTTTTTACGAATGAAAGTTCAGTTCCCGACTTTTCTTCACCTGCGCGCAGCACCGAGTCTATGTCCCCGATTACATTTTCTACGGACGGGATCATTTCGATTATAGAAAATATTAAGCTTTCTTCTTCCGCAGGTGTGGATGATATTAATTCAAAACTTCTCATCAATGTTAAACATGTGTGTGCCGCATACCTTACATTGTTATTTTCGCAGTCATTATCATCGAGCATTCTGCCATCAGACTGGAAAGTAGGCAAGGTCGTTCCAGTCTACAAATCAGGTAACAGAGACTCTCCACTGAATTACCGTCCCATATCTTTAACAAGTATCCCCTGCAAAATCATGGAACATGTCATCTACTCCCATATCATCAACTTCTTGGACTCACTGCACTTGTTTCATCCTTCTCAACACGGGTTCCGAAGAGGTTATTCTTGTGAAACGCAGCTGGCCATTTTCATTCACGACTTACATTCTAACCTTGACTGCAACATTCAGACTGATGCTCTTTTCCTGGATTTCGCTAAAGCATTTGACACTGTCCCTCACAAACGCCTGATTCTTAAATTATCTCTATTAAATCTAGATCCTAACGTACTTGCATGGATAACATCTTTCCTGACTAATCGCTCCCAGTTTGTGTTTGTTAATAATCACTCTTCTAACCGACTACCTGTAACTTCAGGTGTCCCGCAAGGGTCTGTCTTAGGGCCTCTACTATTCTTAATCTACATTAACGATCTACCACTGCATGTATCTTGTAACTTTCGTATGTTTGCAGACGACTGCGTAATCTACCGATCAGTAACCAGCATTCATGACCAAACACTAATTCAGCATGACCTTAACAACATACAAACATGGTGTAACCGCTGGTTAATGAATTTAAATCCTAACAAATGTAAGCTTGTTTCTTTTTGTCGCCGCCGTAACCCTTTTGAGTTTACCTATTCCATTGCTAATGTTCCCATACAATCAGTTCAATCATTCAAATACCTCGGCATCACCTTAGCTCATGACCTGTCCTGGCGTCATCACACTAAAAACATCATCTCGTCTGCTAATAAATCACTCGGGTTTCTCAGACGACACTTACGCCATACACCGCCTCATGTCAAGACACTTGCATACAAATCATTTATCAGGTCCAAACTCGAGTATGCATCTTCCATCTGGAGCCCTCATCAAACATACATCATAAGAGAACTCGAATCACTTCAAAATCGAGCTACCAGGTTCATTCATTCCGCATATTCGTATGACATCAGCATTTCATCTCTGAAGGTGGAATCAGGTTTAGAAACCCTTGCTTCACGCCGACGGTGTGCCACCCTCTCTCTTTTTCATATGTTTTATTTCAGCTCACTGAATCATCCACCGTACATCACGCCCCCTTCGCACATATCTCATCGCACTGGTCATCCATTACAAGTCACAATACCACGTACCCGGACCACTGCATTTCAAGCCTCCTTCTTTGTACGAGCAGCAAAAGACTGGAACGGCCTTCCTCACGCCACCTGTGCCATCACTAACCCATCTATGTTTGCCGAAGCCATTAAAAACACCGATGTATAGTATTTTTTCTTTAACACCACCCCTTATGTAATACCCCTAGAGGGGGTCTTTAAGGAAATAAAAGTGAAGTGAAGTGAAGTGAAGTGAGTACATCGGTCACCCTTTTTCGCTTGTTGAATTTCGTTTTAATCGCGGCCACTGGGTGTATTGCTTGTGTTGTGTTATGCTCCTTCTACCTGCAGCATGGCATGTTGAAAGGAGTATTGGATGAAGGTTTAATTATTTCATGTTTCACACTGTTTTGGATAGTTTGTGACATGATTCGTTGACCACTCTGTGTACTTCCACAATTGCTTAACTCTTAAGGTGTCATCATGCTGGGCTTTAGGACGTGGGTACAATTCCGGGCCGCGGTAGCCATATTTCGTTGAGAGCAAAATGCACGAAAATCCATATAAATAGCTTTAAGGGCAGTTTATGGTGCCCCGGGCAGTCAAAGCTAATCTAAAGTGCTTTACCACTGTGTGCTTCATAATCATATCATGGTTTTGGCACGTAAAATCTCAAAATGGTTGCAGTCTGGTCTGAAACTTCCTTACAATGAAGCACAGCTGAAGATAAACGAAATTCTTGCTTGCAAATAAAGCAGTTGGTGTGTCTAAACTGCTAAAAATGGTTTTCTAGTGATATGCATGGGCGTGGAAGCAATAGGTTGTAGCTGTCAATCATGAGCACGCTTGGCCGAGCCTCCTGCATGCAGCCCAACACATGCAGACAATTAAACAGGCAGGCCATGCAGACCATTACAATTAGACCATTACATGCAGGCCATGCAGACCATTACAATTAGGCCATTACATTCAGGCCATGCAGACCATTACAATTAGGCCATTACATGCAGGCCATGCAGACCATTACAATTAGACCATTACATGCAGGCCCAAATTACGGTTGCCCTTAGCCCGATAGGCTGTTGGAATTTTTACCTGGGGCATTTAGTTAATGGGACGTATACGAAAATTGGCATGCCATAGCATGAATGCATGATGAACGTAAATGACATGTCATATGAGAATCATGACATGCATGTCATGAGCGACATGATTTATACGACACGGTCTTGGTGCTCTCCTGGCCGTTTCGTTAATGGGATGTATCAGAAAATTTGTATGGCAGTCATAACATGAAAATCGTGTTATGCATGTCACGAGCGATTTGATTTACATGCCACGGTCTTGGCGCTCTCCTGGTTGTTTCGTTAATGGGATGTATAAGAAAATTGGTTTGGCACAACATGACTGCATGACGGTCATAAATGACAGGTCCTAACATGAAAATCGCGACATGCATGTCATGAACGGCATGGTCTACATGCCACTCGTTTCGTGAATGGGATGTATACCAAAATTGCTATGGCACAACACGAGTGCATGAAGAACGTAAATGACAGGTCATAACGTTAGAATCATGACATGCGTGTATGAGGGGCATGGTTTACATTCCACACTCATGGTGTGCTCTTGCGGCCGTTTCTTTAACTTAACATGTACCAAACCAGTGCCTTCTCTATAACTTTCAGTGCCTGAAAGAAGGCCCTCTCACGGCCGTCGGCGCTAGTGTTTCCCCCGCTCGCCGCTAATGGGTAGTGGCGCTGTGTAAACATGGTTGGCTCGCTGGTTTGGTGGCACCGAGGAGGTCGTGGGCGGTACTCCCTTCGCGGTGTTGCACGTGGTGTTGCGTTCTTCAAGTTGCATGCTGTCGTATATTGATTCACGTTTCTTTCTTTCTTTTTTTGTTTAATCCTGTGCTTCGGCCGCGCGTGTAGCGCGACTGAAGATGTCGTACTGCTGCGTACCGCTGTGTAAGTCTGACGAGAAAAAGAAAACGCCGGGACTGCCTTTTCACGAGATTCCTTCTGCCGCCGACGTACGAGAAAAGTGGCTGGCCGTTATTCGACGTGACAACTGGTCGCCAAATTCAACGTCCTGCTACACGAAGGTATGCAGCCGTCATTTTCGCGCCGAGGACTTTGTGGAAGGAAAACGACGACGGTTTTTGAAGAAAGGTGTTGTTCCTTCAGTTTTTGAAGATTACCCTGCGCACTTGCAGCCAAAATCAAGCGCCGAGCGAAGCAGAGCAAGCATCGTAAAGCGAGCTTGCATTCCTTTGAAACAGAAAAGTGATCATGCGACGAGTGCCGCTGCATCTGTGGTGTTGCCACCTGCAGTACCGACACCACAAAACCACGAACTTGAAGAACCAGAGCCCATGGATATCACCGATGCTTTCAGCGATACCAACCAACGCAGTAACTTTCCGCCCGAGACTCCTCCAGCATGTGACCGAGGTGTTCAGGTGGACAGTAGACAAGCAGTGGCAAGCTTGCTGACCACGGAGAAAGCCAAATGGAAAAGAAAGGAAAGGGACCTCAGGAACCAAGTGTCAAGACTGCAAAGGACAGTTGACAAATACAAATTGGAGCTTGAGAAACTACAGCAAGATTCCATGGTAGCAGATATCTCCTATATCAAAGAAAGAGCCGTGGAACAACAGCCAGCAGCACTCTTTCTTCTTGATCAAATCATCAACTTCAGGACAAAAAGGCCAACATGGTCTGAAGAGACAACTCGTAGGTGTGTGGTCCTTCGACATTTGTCTACTAAAGCCTATGAGCACATGCGAGGTGAGGCCCTTTTAAAACTTCCAAGTAGAACAACACTGTCTAATTACATAGGAACCACCAGTGGTGAGACAGGCTTCAGCAAATTGGTGGAAACAAGGCTAGCTGCAGAAGCCAGGGACTTGGAAATGCCACAGTCAAGGGTTTGCTCATTAATCGTCGATGAAATGCGGATAAAAGAAAAGTTGCAGTATCACAAGCAAAGGGATTGCTTCGTCGGACAAGTGGACACTGAACTGGGACAAAAGGACACCAGTCCTGTTTTAGCCAATTCTCTTCTTTGTTTTGTAATCAGCGGATTAACTACGCCATTCCGGATTCCAGTGGCGTATTACTTCACGAAGGGACTCACTGAAGATGAACTTCACAAGCTGATTATCTTTGTGATGAAGAAAGTGGAAGCTTGTGGGTTTAAAATTGTGCGGCTGGTGACCGATAATCACAAGGTCAACGTGAATGCCATGAAGCTTCTTGGAAATGGTTTGGTCACCTACAGGACTGAGCACCCATGTGATCCTGATAGGCAGCTGTTCATGAGTTTTGACCCGTGTCATGTGTTAAAGAATGTCCGGTCGCAGCTGTTGTCACATGATATTGGTCCAGAGCGTGAGATTTATTCATCTTACATCAAGGATTTGTACGAGCTGCAGAAAGGTTTGACTGTAAAACCTGTAAGGTATCTCAGCCGGAAACATGTATTCCCTAATAATATAGAGAAGATGAATGTTGGCAGAGCTGTTCAGCTTCTGTCGCCATGTGTGACTGCCGCTTTAGAGCATCTGAAGGGGCAAGCTGGGCATACATGCTCAAAATCATTTGCTTATGCAGGCCCAAATATAACCTTCATGAGGAACTTTTACCGTTGGTTTGTACTCCACGACACGAGTAGTACCATGCAACACTTGGTTCAAAATTTCGCTGACGCTCGACACTATGATGACATTCAAGATTCCCGACTAGAGTGGCTTGAGGTCACCTTTCCAATGTACTTGGACGGGCTAAAGAAAAGGTGCAACCATCCACAGGAATTTCTCACGAAGGAAACATATGAGGCCGTTCTTGTCACTAGCTACTCTACTGTGGCATGTACAAGATACTTGCTCACAGAGGAGAACTTTTTTGTTCTTACCCGCAGGTTCAATAGCGACCCAATAGAGTCATTGTTTGGAACCTTGCGAATGTCATCGGGCACAAATGACATGTTAGATGTTCGTGCAGCACTTTCGGGTTTAGAAAAGATCCTGAAGACTGGAATTCCAGCAGCCAATGTAACATCAAATGTCGCTCATGCTGAGAGTGTGACATCTTCGCCCCCTACCTGGCAGTGCTTCAAGTTCACAGCCCGTCTGTACTTCGTCTGCGCTGGTTTCCTCAGCTGCGAACACAGACGTCCAGACACCGCCTTCACTGAAGAAGGCAGTTGTGGTGCTGCAAAGGCTAACCACCTCGGTGTTGCCTCAGTACCTCCCAAGTCTTCAAATATCGGCCACTGTGTATATAGGGGGATACATTGTCCGTGTAGTCAGCGAAAAAGTGAACTGCGAAAACTGTGTCTCTCTGTGTACGAAGCCAGTAACCAACCAGCCACTCCTACAGCTGACACGCAATCAGGACCGGGGTGCTTTGCTGTATCCGTCAGACCAGCTTCTTTTTATTTTGGACACTTTGCGAGCATTTGCAGACAGTGCGCTTAGAGACAATCCTACTTTGCAAAAGCCACTCAGTAGCTTGACAAAGTGTACCGTTCCAGCCCTGTGTGCATCGAGGTTCCTCAAATGCCAGAGTGATGGAAGCTGTGACCACAGGGCACGACTCATGAACCTGATATCAGTTCACTTCCTCAGGCCACTTCTTTCAAATTATGCATTCAATGTGACTGACAAGCAGGATGCCTGTAAATATTTTGCAAAGAAGCCACTTTCGAGGAAGTATGCAAGGCTTTGAGATAGGTTGTTTGCTCAAGCAATATATAATTTTCTTTTGTCAGCAAATGTTTGAATTCCAAGCCAGTGTATCCATGACTGGGCAGTGTTGTTCCCTTAAGGTTTTATTTTTTGTCGCCAAATGCTTTAATGTTCGACGAACTTACATAACACTGTGAAAAAAATTTGCTTTCCCAACGCAATTTATGATCTTGTATCACCAAGTGTTTTTTTTTCATAGGCCAGTATGCAAGACTGGGAGAACATTGTTTCCGTGTGCAATTTGTGATCTCTTGTCGCCAAGTTCTTTTTTCTTTTTAGGCCATTATGTAAGACTGGCTTCCTTGTACAATTAGATTTTTTGCCACCAAATGCTTTAATGTGAGACCAACTTACGTAACAAGAAAAATGGCGTTTCCTTGTGCAATCTATAATCTTTTGTCACCAAGTTCTTTTTCTTTTTATAGGTCAGTGTGTCAAACTGGCTTTCTTGTGAGTTTGATTTTTTTTTTCACCAAATGCTTGTTTTCCAACACTATGAAAAAAATGGTGTTTCCTTGTGCACTTCGTGATCTTCTGTCACGAAGTTTGTCTGTTCTTATTTTTTTTGTAGGCCAGTATGTCAAACTGGCTTAACAATAAAACCTAATGTTTTGGTGTTAGGCCACCTTATATAACACTGAAAAAAATGTTCCCTTGGCATTTTATGATCTCATGTCGCCAAGTGTACTTTTTGTTGTTGTCGTAGGCCAGTAAGTAAGACTGGGCAAATATTGTTTTCTTGTGCAATTTGATTTATTTGTGACCAAATCTTTTAGCCTTAGGCCAATGTACGTAGGACTGTGACAAATACTGTTTCTTCTCTAGTTTATACTCTGTTCTTTTGTCACCAAACGTTCGATTTGTAGGCCAACATATGTAAGGCTGTAAAGTAGGTTACTGTTAGTTTTTTTCTTGTGGTCCGATTACTACTGGGGAACTGCAGGGTGCACCCCAGGCCAAAGAACGCACTTCTTTTTTGGTTCACTGCGATTTCACGAGATATCTGGAATAAACTTGTTTCGTTGTGGGACGCTATAGCAACCCCTGGTTTTGCCAAGTCTTGTCCTTGTCTGGTTGATTGAGACGCTGTCGCGAGCGGCTTCGAGAGCTTACCAGTCGAGGAAGCCTTTTTGTGGCTTTACCGGTCGTTATGAGCACCCAGGCAACCAGAATCCGAGAAACGAGACTAGCAACCGCATCTGCGCAGGTGATGCGCGAGCGCGCGAGCCGCGACCGACAACACGAGAGACCCATGTTTACGTGGCGGCGCCTGGTGGTGAGCAGCTGCACTCGCTTCAACGGCCGCCGCCTATTGTTCTCCTCCCCTTCCGGCAGGCACTGAAAGTTATAGAGAAGGCACTGACCAAACTCGGTATAGCGGGACAACAATGCAAATCTTCTTCACGTTCCTGATGCGTGCTTCGCATTTCCTTGATTCCCACTGCACGTGGGATCTGCCAATTTTTTTTTGTAACATTGTTTTGTTTGTAGCCTGCATAAGGCACGACCTGGGGAGAGCTGTTTGTTAAATTACTTTTGAAGTGTCGCTTCTATTGGAAGTGGTAGCACAATTCTGATTCTGTCAACAGAGTGAAGTGCCTAATATCGTTTCAAGTATCTGGTGGTTGTACACTCGAAGTGAAGTATCTTTTGTTAAGTGATACATGTGTCCGCTTGTTCATTGTTCATACCGTATGGCATTCGTGAAAGTATCTACTAACGGGGGAAAATTTGGGCTGTCTGGTGGCCGTCTATACAGTGTATTTACTTAAACAATATTGGAATATGAGCATTGACACTGTCCTGTTTGTAGTTACTTCCCAACCTGCATGCTTTTTCCATTCTTCCTGTGTAGGTCTCTTGTTTTAGTATGCGTGTTGACCAATTGCTGAAAGAAAGCATACTAAATGTTTTTCTAAGTGCTCTGTGCAGATGTGCAGTTGTGAGATTTGTGTGTGGGTGTGGTGTTGCCTGGTTGCTCATTGATAGCTGTATTTGATGTCTTGATAACTCTTGGTAGCTTCAGTATATAAGGTGGACAAGTGTTACTGTATGACACCATGGTTCGCTTAATGTCAGGAACATTTCTGTATATTCCTACCGCATTTTTATTGCAGGGAATACTGTTGTGATATATGAGATAACTGATCTCTTACGGTACTTGTGATTACAAAGTATTGAATAGGTAGAGTCCTGTAAGCAGCAATGTCAGTGACTTCGAACATGGTGCGAAGGAACAAACTATTATATACCCTGTCCCAAGCCAGGCACGGACAGCAGTTCACAAGGTGCCAGTGGCAGTGGTTGCAGCACCTGCAGCTGATGTTGCAGTGCCGGAGGACCTTTTTAGAGTAGTTGATGGCCAGGTGACAATACATACAACTTATCGAGCTTGTAGTTTTATACGAAAAGCTCAGATTTTTCTATTATTGAGCGATAAGTACCATTAATTTGAATTTCTTTTAGTTTGATTTGTGAGTCTTGTATTTTCTTGTGTTTTGCTTTGTTTGTCCAAGCAGTATTTATGTGTCGCCTCCATGTTACCCGGAGTTATCTATTGTTACACCCCACCCCCTTATGTAATGCCCCATGAGGGGCCCTTAAGGGTAAATGAATGATGATGATGATGATGAAACATGTAGAAATCATCTTTCGTAAATTGCTGGAAGTTCTTTGTGCGCATGTCTGCATAGGTGAAAATTTAGTTAATGTCACTATCATATTCCTATGGCGTAGTAAATGTAACGAGAATGTAGTCTTTATCAATGGAAGTCCTTGCAACAGGGTTGATGCCAGGATTTGTCTCCTGGGGCCACTTAATGACAGCAGTCCTTTACTTTGGGGCAGTGCTGCTGATGTAGCAGAGTAATGAAATCCTGTTATATAAACGGTCGATGGCAGAGGAACTGCTTTGCATACACAATTAGCCTCCTGAAAGTTACTTTTGTGTGTGCATTTCTGTGTTTTACTTTGCTGCTGATTATTTTACACCTATGGGCAGCGAAGGTTTGCATTATAATTCTTGTCGACTAACTTTTGAGTGCATCTCTGTGGTTGTATTGTTCAAAAAGAGTAAATACTTTCATAAATATTTTCGTACAGGTCAAAAGTGGGCATGACACCTTCATGCCTATAAACAAATGGCATCACTTGTTGCGAAACACCGCCGATGGAAAATGTTGTCTAGAAGCGCGGTACTCATGGCCCACTGCTGAAGCTGCCAATCACAGCTTGACGGCCCAGGCATGCCGCAGCCTTTCTACATGTATTGAAAAACTTCCAGCAACACCAGAAAAGGTGGATATGGTTAAAAGTGAATCATGCTGCACACATTAAACCTGCGCACTGCTACATATACTGATTGCAGTGCACATGCTGTTTAGTTGGGATGTCAGTTTATTAATATAAAAAACAATAGTATCAATTCAGACAGTACAGGGATTTTTCTTTTCAAGTGCTGTTCCTTTTTGGCTTGATGTGGCTCATTTGATATGTTGCAGGTTGACTGGAGAAATATGCGGAACTTCGCCCACATGAAAGTCCGCCGAAGGATATCCGCATTGCCGCCGTGAGGCGGTACTTACGGAGCTTTTTCACCGAAGCAGAACGGCAGAGACAGTCCGGTTGACTCAAAAAAAAAGAATGTCTGAAGGCAAAATAAATCAATTTTATTAGCCAAATTATCCGCTGCTTTTTGTAAGAAAGGCACTGCAATGCCTGCTTGGCCTTTTAACACATATAGAACAAAATGCGTGGGCCACAATGTCTTCCTTGTGCTTGACTTATGTGGTTTATTTCAGCCACCAATGTAAGTTGGCTAATGCACCTGCATGAGCAAAAGTACAACATATAATTATGGCCATCCAAGAAGCCCGTGCCTCTCAGCCTCTACTGCTGGCCAGCCACCCAGCTTGCCCGTCTGCCACCCAGCTTGCCCATCTGCCACCCAGCTAGCCCATCTGCCACTCAGCTTGGCCCTTCTGCCACCCATCTCACCCGTCACCCACCACCACCCAGCATGCCCAACACACCCAACACCCGGCATCACCCAGCACCACCCACTACATTAATCCACTATAGTGTCGGGTGCTGTTTTCCAGCATGCAAAACATTCGTTTTTTTCCGACAGGGATTGTAGTCCATTAACGGAATTCAAGCACTCTTGGATCAGACATGCCAAAGTAAATCCTGAGCGCACCGCCTGCGTAATAACTTGCTGCCGTCCCAGATCTAAGACTACCAAACATATCCAAAGTGATCTTAAGGTTAAAAGCAGGGGCAGTGACTATGTCCATCATATCGAATCAAGTTTCACTTGCACTAGTACAAACGTTGTTTACATTTGGGAATGTTCACTCTTTCACCGGAAATGTATTGGTGAAACTGGTCAACGAATTAATGTTAGATTAAACGCGGACACCGCGAATA
>JABSTT010005978.1:0-15295 GCA_013339685.2 Hyalomma asiaticum | reverse complement strand
ATCTGCTTTTCAATTTCTCTGCAATACCTTGCTATGCGGTAGTATTCATCTACTGAGATCCCGGCAAGTGGAAATCCGTGAGGAGCGACTGTTGCCGCCATAGTTAACGATCAGAATCAATCTTCGTAGTAAAACGACAGCATGGATATCCACACGCTATCCGATATGCGTGGGAACCTAGCATCTCTGACTGTTACATGCGACATAAATTGTACAGGTCAAAGCTAAAAGTAAGAGAGACCATACTTGCATGTTTTGGAAGGTGGCACACCTCCAAGAACTTCACTCTCGAAGCCTGCGAAGTCGCTACGGGTGAGAGATTCACGTACTATATCGCCGAACGTCGCGCGACTGGAATCGCCGTAAAGACGTAGACAGAAAGATGCGCCGGCGACTCACCGCGTTCAACGTCACGCGCAAAAACGCTGATCACATCGGTCGGCGTGCGAACGGTGGCCATCGGTGCCGGCGACGATCGACATCGGAGAACTCTAGAGCCGCAGAGGCACGGAACACTTTTACGGAAGATTCCCCGTGGCTCTCGTCGCGTGAAAATCCCTATGCAACCCTGTCCCTAGGTTTTGGGTCACATGACCTGGTGACGTCACGGATCAACGGCCTTCATTTAGAAGCTTCGCCACACCCTAAGGAGCTTCGCCCCTAAAAAACACCCTGTATATATGGGTGGCCGGTGAACGGTTCTCCAGCGCGAGCAGTCGGTATTTTTCAATCAAGAAACCCGCTGGAAGACGCTGCCTGCCCCAACGTTGTCTCTCGCGGATGAGGGTGCGTTCTCCTTCTTTGCGAGCTGGTACAGCGTTCATCATGATGATGATGATGATTGTGGTTCGGTTAGGAAAGGACGCTAATTTCTGCAGCCCATGTAGGGACTGGTAGGGAGCACGGCTAAGCGTCCGTGGGGGTGGGGGAAAGGGAGTGAAAGAGATAGAGAGAAAGGCCGTAGTGGAGGGCTCCGGAAATTTAGACCACCTGGGGTTCTTTAACGTGCACTGACAACGCACAGTACACGGCCCTCTGGCATTTTCGCCTCCATCGAAAATGCGACCGCCGCGGCCGGGACCGAACCCGCGTTCGATCCCGGCCGCGGCGGTCGCATCGAAGAAAGAGCGTTTCCATATTCAACGCGCGCCTTTCGCCCTCTCTGTCTCTCTCTCTCTCACACAAGACAGCAGATGGAAGAGTGAGAGAGCTGGCGCGCCGGGAGGCACGCGCCGAGGACGCGTCTCCCACACGCGCCCTCCTAGTAGCGCGTCCCTAGTAGGGAACGCGCTACTAAGAACAACGGACGGATTAAGGAGCTTCGCCCCTAAAACAAGGTTCTGTAGTGCACAGTGACGCCAACCCTGGGGATTTATCCCTATATCTAGGGTATTTAGGCGCCACTCGGGGATTCAGCATCTTTGTCGTGAAATCCAAGTATTTCTGAGGAGTTCCGTGCAGCAGAGCCAAGGCCACGAGGCCATCGAGCGCCAAATTCTTCCGAGGCGAGACGAATTGTTCGGACACGCACCTGCGAGCCACTCCTGCCAAAAGGGGCCTCACTCTCCTCCCCCCCTTCTTTCCGAGGCTTCTCCTGCCACTGCACGGTTCACGACTGGCTAGGGTTGCCACCTGCCCGGTTTTGGACCGGCCGGACCGGTTTTTTAGACAACGGGCTGGTTGCTGGCCCGCATCTAAGACCGGCCGTCATTGGCTGGTTTTTTGCTCAGATAAACGGTGCACGTGTGCGTGTTTGGTAATTCCCTTTTTTTTAGATGCGAAGCAGCTCTTTGACTAGCCTGTGTAACGCTGTCCGTCCGTGTCTCCGTGCCGCTCCCCTCGCCGCAGGTGTTGGAGCGGTGCCAAGTAGGTCACGCCCCACTCGCAGTGCGCGGTGACGTCACTCTCTCCCTCGCCTGCCGCGCGCTCGCCGCGTGTCACCTCTCTCTCGCTTCACCCTCTCCACCGCTCGCTACGCTCGAGCGCACATCGAGTGAAGAGAGAGAGAGAGATCCTATTCATTTAGGGAAGTGAAGAAAATAGGGTGCAGAGCGCACGGTAACTGTCTCTCAGTGAGGACACCTCAACCGATACACTCAGGGGATGGGGGAATTAAATGGAGAGAGAGAAGAGACAAGGGAGGCAGAGGTCAAAACCACACCATGTCCGGCCACATACACAAACACAAGGGGAACAAAAACACAAACACGAACAGGGGACACAAACAGACTGGCAAGCGGCTTTAAAGCCGCCCAGTCAGGCCAGTGACCTCGGTAAATGAGAGGAGGGCTGCAAGGGCAGAGCGGCGCCGTTCATTGCAGCCGTCAGGAAACAGGAGCTGCTCTGTTGAGGAACAGGGCAGCCCGAGTTTCCGATAGCGCGCGCACAGTTGTTTACGCGCGTCAACGTGGGCCGGGCAGTCACTGATCAGGTGAGAGAGTCTCCACTTCCCCGCAGTCCGAGCAAGCAGGGGAGGGGAAACCACGGAGGCGGTGTCGGCGCTCGGCTGGCCAGCACATGTCCACCCAGGTGTAGCTGTGGACACTACCCTACAGGAGGCCATGGGTTTCAGGAGTAACAGGGGAAAGCTGAACATGCCGGCGATAGATATAAGTAAAAGGCGCTTAGAGCATTGGTGGCGCAAAAGTATGGAGCAAACAAAAGCGAAAGGTAGTTCGGGTAAGATTGTTTCATCACAGAGGAACGATAATAGATAAAATAAATAGACGAAGTAAAAAATTAGTTGTGAAAATATGTGTGATTCGGGAAAAGAAATGGTTGTAAACGAAAAAGAAATAAAGCTAGAGCTTGGTGGCCCGGCCACCGCCCCGTTATAAAGGGGACGCTCCTAATATCCATCCATCCATCGTACCAGTTCGCAGGGCGAGAGGAAAGGCGCGTTCTCGCCGAGTGAATCCGGAGGCGGGGAGTGGTCGTGGCAGCCTGTCGTCGGCGAAACGGCTGTCCGGGTGCGACCGCGCCAGCTCTTTCCGAAAGCTGATGCGCGCTGAATCGTAGGAGCTGGCGCAGTCAGAAAGTGGAGTGTCGCTGAGTGAGCGTGCTTTGCGAGCTCGTCTGCTGCCTCGTGGCCCGCTATGCCCACATGTGCGGGCAGCCACTGGAGAACGACATCGCAGCCGCTCTCCCGCAGGGACAGGAGGTTTCGAGCCACTCGTTGGGCGAGTGGCGGGCCGCATTCCTCCCTCGCGATAGGTCGGAGGGCAGGTTTCGAGTCGCAAAATATGGCTGCAGGACTCGACACCCGGCGATTCTCGGAGGAGTTCCGCAGCCAGTTGCAGCCCGACGAGCTCCGCTGTCGTAGATGAGGCACCTCAGCCGACACTGTTTGTGCACTCCAAGTTCCGGTGCAGTGCAGGCAGCGGCGGTAGAGCGATCGCGCAGCACGGAACCGTCGCTAAACACGTGCACTCTGCCGGCGAGGTCCTCGTGTATCCGCGTCGCCGCCTCCTGCACGACGGCACCGTGCGGCGTGTGGCGCTTTGTGCGCATCCCCGGAAGAGTCACTGTCACTGGGAGATGCACGTCGCGGTGAAGGGCTGCAGCCAGGGCGCACAGGGCACGGGGTCGTCCACCACGATGCTCTCGTAGAGCTCCATGACACGGCCCACACGAGAACGCGGAACTCGGCGCAGACTGTCAAGGAGAGGGGCAGCATCGGGCGCGCGATGTATCCTCTCGATGTGGCACAGTGCGCGCATGTCGGCCGTGAGGGACGGGGGCCACGCACGAGCCTCCACAAGGGTGTCCGCCACACGGGAGCTGCGGGGCATTCCGTGGCACATGCGGAGGACTCGACGATGGTCCCGGTCGATATGGCGCCAGTGGGTCACCGACACACCGCACAGAGGGAGCGCGTAGTACACAAGGGACAGCGCCATCGCCTCGTAGATGTTGCACGCAAACGAGGGAGGGCAGCCGTCCCCGCGAGCCAGGAGTTTGCGCACAGCTCCCTCAACACACCGAGAGGATTGGCGGATGCGTCGTACCTCGGGTGTCCACCGCAACCGGTTATCGATTGTCAACCCGAGCATAGCCTCCTATATTTTTTCATGCCCGCGCAGTGGAGCGGCGGAGGCCGTCCGCTGCCCTCCCTCTTCCTCCTCGATTTACGCCCGCCTTCTCCGCAAGGGGCGCTCGCAGCCCATACTTGCTAAAGTCCCGAGGGACCTTAATACTTGCCCGTACATGCTGTGGAGCGTACCAAGCATAGTCAGCATAGTTCGCTACACTGCAACGTGTTGAGGCACCTCGAAGCCCTCGAAGTACCTACGAAAGTGGCTCTACAAGCAAAAGTTGTTCCGTGTCCGTCGTGTTTGCCGCAGGTAAGCTTGTGTGTCTTGCGGAAGCAACGGTTTTAATTATGTTTTTTGTTTGGACTATCAGGGAAGCATGACAGAACTCGCAGACAATGTGTGCAGTGCTCGCGGAATAAAACGCGGCCTGTAAAGATTCAAAAACAACAAATGGTATGTGCAATTTAACGTGATAAGAACGTCATACCGCTGCAAATCTGACCGCTAATGTTAACGTGGTCTCTGGTGTAAGTGTAAGAGGCAG
This sequence comes from Hyalomma asiaticum, assembly GCA_013339685.2. Taxonomy (NCBI): domain Eukaryota; kingdom Metazoa; phylum Arthropoda; class Arachnida; order Ixodida; family Ixodidae; genus Hyalomma; species Hyalomma asiaticum. The sequence continues at coordinate 10,717 of JABSTT010005978.1, read as the reverse complement.
CCCTACGCAATCGTAGCACAAATTCGGAACGCTGCAAGTGGAAGTACGTTTAATACATAGCTTTAAATTGTCGCTTTTAATTCCTTGAGCATTGTACACTGAATTATTTACATGAACGTTTATTGTTCTAACAGCGTTCTGATCGTTAAGGTTCAGTGCCACTGAATGAAGCGACCGTTTGTTTACTATTCTACGGGTCCACGTGTGAGTTGCTAGCGCCGTCACAACCTATATTGTTTGCTACTCTAAGAACCGTGATTTACGGTGCATATTTCATGCTGCATTACTTTTCACATACCAATTCGGTTTTCTATCTGCAGTGTGGAATCAGTAAGGGTGCTCTGTACCCGACAAGATGCCGTACTGCTGCGTACCACGCTGCAAGTCTTCGAGCAAACAACGGACGCCGGGCATATCGTTCCACGAGATACCAAGCGATCCGGAACCTCGAGCGAAATGGCTGAAGGTCATTTCTCGGGACGACTGGACACCGAATGCGACGTCGTGTTACTCGACTGTATGCAGCCGACACTTCGGTTCCTCCGACTTCAAGGAGGGCTGCAAAATTCGCGAGCTCAAGAAAGACGCTGTTCCCAGCATTTTCGAAGAGTATCCTCCGTACCTGCAGCCTCCGAAAAAGAGAGAGAGGAGCGACGCGTCTGTGAGAAAACGCGAGGCAGCTGCGCCAGTGAACACACCACCGCGGAAACGAAGAGCAGTTGAGAGCCAACTGGAGACTCTTTCACTTCCTGGCAATGACTTGCCGTCCGTCGACGTCGCCTCTCAAGAGTTGTCACTGATGGATTGCACCGCAAGCGAACTGCCGCTACCTCTGGAAAACGGCGCAAGCGAGCGCTGCACTACTGCGACCGTGCAGGTGGACAGAGCTGTGCAGGTGTCGTCATTATCCTCGGTTTCAGCAATGGACAAACGAAAGTGGAGACGTAAGGAGCGAGACTTGAACGCGCGAATTGAGCGGCTCAAGAACACCGTCGACAAGTACAAACAGGAACTGCAAAAGCTCAAGGAAGAATGCTATGTGTCTGCATTCCTGCAAGTTGTGGAGAAAGCGAAAGAGAAAGACCTGGCTGCTTCAATATTAGTGGAACAAGTTCAGAATTTCGCGAAGAAGAAACCAACGTGGTCTGAGCTGACAGTGCGTCATGCTGTGGTGTTGCGTAACCTCTCGACTCGTGCATACGAACACGTAAGGAGCACAGGTATTCTTCGGCTTCCCTGTCGAAGTACCCTCGAGCGCTTTATGGGCTCATCACGTGGAGAAGTTTGCGTGACCGAACTCGTGAAGCAAAGGCTGTCTGCAGAACTCGCTTCTCATCCCTCGTTGCAAGCGAGGGCATGCTCTTTAATTGTAGACGAAATGCGAGTCAAACAACGGCTACTTTATCACAAGCAAAGAGATGCCTTCATCGGTGAGGTGGACTATGGTGTGAACTTTCCCAAAGAAACAACAAGTGAGCCTGTGCTGGCCAACTCACTCTTGTGTTTCGTCCTTAACGGCCTTTCAGTTTCGTTCAAAATACCCGTGGCGTACTTTTTCACGAGAAACTGCACAGGCCGTGAGCTGCACATGCTTATGAGACACGTTCTGAAGGAAGTTGAGGAAATAGGATTTATCGTCGTGCGCATTGTCACAGACAACCACAAGATCAATGTCTTGGCTATGCAACTTCTGTGCAACGGAAGCCTCAAGCATTGCACTGACCACCCTGGAAAACCGAATCGAAAGCTCTTTCTTGCATTCGATCAGTGCCACCTGATCAAAAACGTGCGATCACAGTTTTTGTCCCGTGACATCGGAAAAGGCGGCGAAATATCATCGAACCACTTGAAGAGCCTCTACAAAATGATGATGATTGATTTGTGGGGTTTAACGTCCCAAAACCAGTTATGATTATGAGAGACGCCGTAGTGGAGGTCTCCGGAAATTTTGACCACCTGGGGTTCTTTAACGTGCACTGACATCGCACAGCACACGGGCCTCAACATTTCGCCTCCATCGAAATGCAGCCGCCGCGGCCGGGATTCGATCCCGCGACCCTCGGATCAGCAGCCGAGTACCGTAGCCACTAGACCACCGTGGCGGGGCGAGCCTCTACAAAATGCAGCAAGGCAGCCTTGTAAAGCCAGTACGATTTTTGACGAGAAAGCACGTATTCCCTACGAATATGGAAAAAATGAACGTGCAGAGAGCAGTGCAAGTGTTTTCTCCTCCCGTGACAGCTGCACTGAAGCTCTTGCAAGAGCAGGCGGGCCACACGTGCGACGCAAGCTTCGCGGGTGTCGGACCGACGGTGCAATTTATGGACACCGTGCACCGCTGGTTCGTGCTCATGGACGTGAGTAACTGTACCCAGCACATACATCAGAAGAATGCGGACTGCAAGCAGTTTGAATCTGCAGGCGATGAGCGGCTAATCTGGCTGGAGACAAGCTTCCTCGACTACCTGGCCGATCTCAAAAGTCAGTGCCTGGCAAAGAACTTCCTAACCAAAGAGACTTACGAGGGTCTTGTGATCACAACTCGTTCGAACGTTGAGTGCATTAGATATCTTCTTGAAGAGATGTCTTTTCACTTCGTTTTGACGAGGAAAATGTCATCGGACCCTATCGAGTCGTTCTTTGGCTGGCTGAGGAAATCAGCAGGATCAAATGATCAAACGGACGTCCGTGCCGTGCTCACAGGCATTGAGAAAACCCTCAAGACCGGTGTCGCATCGGCGTCGAGTACAAGCAACATAATGGCAGCAGAAGAGAGTAATTGCTTGTCAACGCTGCCGCAACAGAAAAACACAAAGGTGCAAACCAGCGAGGAATTCCCTGCAGATGCACGTAGAGAGCTCATAGAGCGGCTAAACCGAGATAAGCCTCTACTTCCCACTCCAGATGTGGCCGCATTGGCTATGGTCGGTGGCTACCTCGCAAGAGCCGTACGAGAAAACATCGAATGTGAGGAGTGCTTCGCGCTCTTAACAAAGCCAAACGCCTCGACACCTGGGCCGTGGATTATAACTGGTGACTTCAACGCTCATCACCCATTATGGGGAAGCCAGAAGACGGATCGTCGAGGAAGGCGACTCTTTTCATTTGTATCGGACAATGAACTGCACTGTGTAAACGACGGTAGTCCTACGTTTCTTCGGGGCCTAACGTATACCAGCTGCCTCGACCTGACGTTTGTGTCACAAAGCCTACTTGACAAGGTGCAGTGGTTTGCGGATATCGAAACCCATGGCAGTGACCACATTCCTACTTACATAACAGTCAACGGCCTGGGCACGACGCACAACACCGTTTCTCGACGCATCGACTGGACACAGTACAGGTTGCTCACAGAGCAGGGTTGCGAAAACAATGCAGAGGCTACCCTTGACAATCTGGAAGACCTAATCAGAAACGCAGCTCGAGACGCTGCCTACGATTTTTCACCGACGAAAAAATTTTGCGAACATGACGTGGAATTGGAGCGACTCCGAGCAATCCGTCGTCGAGCTGAACGGCGGTATCGGCGCACTAAGTCGATTTACGATTTAAGAGAGGCAAGACGGGTACAGAAGAAGATTAAGCGTCGTATAAACGCTCTACAGTCTCTCCGCTGGAAAACGTTTTGTGAGTCGCTTGACCCACACAAGCCTACATCTCAGATATGGCGAGTTGTCCGCGGCCTGCGAACATCACCACAACAGCGTCACTCGTTCAAGTGCCTTGCTCTCCACCAAGGGCGTCGTGAAATCGAGGTAGCCGAAGATTTCTGTACTAGGATTGCCAATCAAGGGCCCACTTTCACCTCAAGTAGCCAAAGAAGCACGCCAGTCCCAAGAGACTCCAGGATGGACAATCTGTTCTCCTTGCAGGAGCTTGAGGCAGCATTGGCTGCATGCAAGCGTTCTTCATCACCTGGACCTGACGGTATAAGCTACATGAAGATCAGCAACCTCGGTCAAGCAGGTCGGCGTGCCCTTCTGGCCATATACAACGACTCGTGGCGCCATGGTTTGATTCCTTCTTCGTGGAAGTCCAGTCGCCTTGTCCCTCTGCTCAAAGCAGGTAAATCTCCTCTCGAGTTGGCCTCCTATCGCCCCATTGCACTGGCTAGCTGCCTCGGAAAGGTGATGGAGAGGATGGTGCTGACTCGCCTCGAGTGGTATCTGGAGCACTACGACATATACCCTGATGCTATGGCTGGTTTTCGCCGCGGACGGTCTTATATTGATAACGTCGTGGACCTTGTCTCATCTGTCCAACAGGAAAAAAGCCTAAAAAGACTATCCGCGGCAATATTTTTGGACGTGAAAGGCGCATACGACAATGTATTGCATGGATCCATCCTGGATGCGCTGGGGAATGTTGGACTAGGCGGGCGTGTCTACAAATGGTTCTGCAGCTACTTGAAAGACAGAACTTTCTTTGTACAAACAGAGGATGGTGCCACAACGCACCATTGCACCTTTCGTGGCGTGCCACAAGGCGGGGTCCTGAGCCCCACACTTTTCAACCTTGCACTCCTTGGCCTCGTCGATGCACTTCCACAGTCTGTCCGTCTTTCTATATATGCTGACGACATTTGCATCTGGGCGTCAGGTGTGACACGTGTGCATGTACGGGCCCGGCTTCAGAGAGCGGCCACACTAACCTCGAAGTACCTTCATGAAAGGGGACTCGAACTGTCATCTGAGAAGTGCTCGTTAGTTGCCTTTACACGCAAGGACATGGAACGCTACGTAATTAGAATTAACGGACAGGCCATCATGTATGAGAAGGCACACCGATTCCTCGGAGTAATAATAGACCGCGACCTGTCTTGGAGCCCTCACACTTCCTATATGAAAAGGAAGTTGACGAATATCACCCACGTGCTCAGGTTCCTTGCGGGAAAATCGTGGGGTGTATCTGTACGAGCGATGCTCCAGCTTTACACCGCGTTATTCCTTGGATTCATGCACTACAGCCTACCAGTGCTGGGCGGAACACGTAAAACTAATGTGCGTGTTCTCCAGTCGCTTCAAGCTCAAGCACTGAGAATATGCCTTGGACTGCCGAAGTGTGCATCCACAGCAGCGACAGTCGTCGTCGCACGTGATCATCCAATCACAACATATCTTCGTGTGGATGCTCTACGAGTACACCTAAGACATCTCGCCCGAATTCCATCGCACCACCTAGCCTCTCTTCCCGTTTCTAGGCCACACTCCGAATTCAGCGCCATTATTGCTGCTCATCGTGCAGTCCTACCATCGGGTTTCACGCCTCCAGCAAGGCCATCATTACCATTGTGGTGCCTTCATCCCCTCGAAGCGCTCCTGACCATTCCCGGAATTAAAAAGAAAAACCACATGTCAACTTTAGCCTTACAACAAGCCACCCTAATGTTCCTGCATGAGCAACACAGCGGACGCCTTCACGTTTACACGGATGGGTCAGTTTCCTCTGTGAGCGCGTCAGGAGCAGTGATCATTCCAGCCAAGTCTGTCACCATACAATTCAAGACGTCCCACTTCACAACTTCGACAGCTGCAGAACTCGCCGCAATTCATGCAGCGGTAGAAGTCATAATTGCAGAACCTTCCCATGCATGGTCCATATTCACAGACTCCAAGGCAGCTCTTCAATGTCTGATATCGCCATTTCGTCATGGACCCCACGAGCAACTGGTTGCTGACATAAGAATTCTTCACCACCATGCCGTCGAGCAAGGACACAACATCACGTACCAGTGGATACCGGGGCACTGTGGGATCAACGGCAATGACCTTGCTGATAAATCCGCCCGATCTGCCCACGATGATAACCACTGTAGAGCAATACCATTCTCCAGGACCGACGCATCTGCAAGGCTTCAATCCCTAGCACGTGAACTTACGCGCGCACAGTGGGATTCGTCAGATTTCACCAATGCTCGTGTACGTAGTTTGCACCCAGACCTTAAGTTCCGCCTTCCCTCAGGAATACCTCGAGCTGAAGAGACACTTCTTTGTCGCCTGTGGCTTGGCGTTGCCTTCACAAACGCCTACTCATTTCGTATTGGAATGGCAAACGACGCTATGTGCGAGAACTGCGGCTGCGACGAAACGATCTCTCATCTTCTGTGTGAGTGTCCCCGTTTCAGTGGCCCCAGGAGAGAACTTACCGCTGCTCTAGACAGACTTGACAGGCGCCCTTTGTCCGAGCAACGAGTCTTGGGACACTGGCCATGTCCATCGTCAGCACGGAAAGCGCTCAACGCGTTGTTGCGATTTTTACGGACGAGTGGCCTAAGGGACAGACTTTAAGCAGTGTCGCGTTTGTGTGCGTGTGTTTTTTTTTCTCTTTTTCTTTTTTCTTGTCGTGTCTCCTTTCTCCTATCTTTCAGTCCCCTTACCCTTCTTCCCCTGCACAGGGTAGCCAGCCGGTCTCAGCACTGGCTAACATCCCTGTCTTTCCTCCTTTCTCTTCCTCCTCCTCCTCCTCCTCGACCCCATCGGACTCGCTCATTAAACACCAAGACCGTGGTGGACTTCTTTACCCGTCCGCACAACTTCTAGATGTTCTGTACGCACTACAGAAGTTCGTCGAAGTTCTTCTAGCGACAAGAAGGCGTATGCATCACCCTCTAAAGGAGGCTGTGAACAATGCTGCTGAAATCCTCCGCGAGCACAAAGCTTTGATGTGTTCGAAGCCAGGGCACCAGGAGAATTTGCTCAAACTGTTGCTGATAAAGTTCTTCCGCCCAATATTCACCAACTTCGCTCTGAAAGCGACGGATAAACATGACGTCGCCAAAGTGTTCGAAATAAAGCCGCTTTCACGAAAGACCCTGAAACTGTGAGCTTGATCTCACAGCTGGGGGCCTAAGTGAAAGGTCCAGTTTTCACAATGTGTCTCGTGTTGCTTGCTTTCAATGTACCGTGGGGATGGAAAGAAACGCGAAAAGTGCGGCATCTACATTCTCTGCTGTTTCGAATTTCTTTTCGGGTGGTTGTATCCTGCATGATAATTAAAAGCCACTAGAATAAAACTATTCTAGCATATTTTATTTTTATTCCCACCAGGGTCACAGCGGGATGCAAAGATCGCGCCGCACTGTTCGCGTTTTTTTTTCCATCACCCCTGTGCATCATGAAGAAACACCAATGCAACCTGCGCATTTATTTTACACCTCCATCTCTAATACGAACGCAAGTTCCTCTCCAAAAGCACGCGCGCAACAGCGTAGTCGCGTCGTCTGCTCTGGGAGTGGGTATGGGGTGACAGCGCCGTGTGGTGGCGAGCGCATGAAATAGAAGGTGCGGGCGGAGCGCCTGGCTCCGCTCGCCACTCGGCGGGCATGAAAAAATATAGGAGGCTATGACCCGAGGTAGCGGACGCAGTTTCGCCAGGAGATCGTTTCGCTAGAGTGTACTAGAATATTTTGAGTGGCGCGACCGGAGCGGGCGCGCCGTGCAAACCAACGTTACTAGAATAAACTCAGTTTAAAAGCTCCGCGGGAGAGGCGGTCCGCGTGGCGGTCGCGAGAACTAGTGGCGCTGTAGTCACGTCTTGCGCTTGCCGTTGGCTCTCGCCACCGGCGCTTGTAACGGCGCAGTTGACGTGCACGTGCGTTGCAGCAACTGGTACAGTAGCACACCCAGGATCTCCGCCAGGGGTGGGTTCGATTTTTCACAAAGGGCCAGGCACGCGATTGCGCAGTTGTTGCGTGTGAAAAAAAAGTAAATAAAATGCCAAATAATAGTAACATCAATGACGATGATTATCTTTATTATTTTTTTCGGCGTTTTGCAGAGAAATTAGCGCCACATTCTTCTAGGACATAGGAGCAGTAATAAGGTGGGAAGGGGGTTAGGCCGGCTTGGGGGGGGGGGGGGGTTACAACCCCGAACCCCCCCCCCCCCGCCCGTCGGTGCGCCACTGAACTGGTACGCTTTGTTCACTCGTAATTTTTGAAACTATTTTTTTTTGCCAATGCGAAGTGCCTTGGATGAAGAGACATGCGTCTTGTACGACGCCTAGCGAAGAGCCCCAGGATCATTTATGCGCGGTATGCCGACTTGCTTTGCGCCGGGGTGCAAAATCGGGGTGCATCGTCGCAGACACCGCAACGATGACCCCGGTTCACGCCACTTCGGACCACCAAAAGACCCTACGGAATTCAGGAGGTGGGAGCAAGCTTAACATCGCAAAGTTGAAAGCCCACTCCGAAATGCAAACTCTGTGACCTTCTTTTTTGAGCATGGCAATATTATAGAGCGCTACTTTCATGTTTTTGCTGGACAATAAGTTTTGATCCGTCGGAGAAAATGAGAGCTAGCGCTTGGTACGCTTGTTCGCAGCACTTCCACCCCATATATATATATATAAGCCAAAATGTTCAGGGTCAAGGCGCAAATACCCGAAAAAACGCATGGCGTCCCGCGAAAGCCCTGTGCCCAGCTCGTCGACGGAGGAGCCGTCAGAAGTAGAACAGTAAGACGAACGACAAGTGATCACCAACACTTACGGACACAGAATTGCCCTCGCATCACATTCACATTCGATCACTTGTCAACTGTTGCGCTACGTTCAAAGCAATGGCTTTTTGAGTGTTTTACGACGAGGTAACGAGCAGTAGGTGCGGAATATTTTACACTCGCCGGCTTGTGAACGGGTTGTGCAAAAAACAGTTGTAGTTGATGAGCAGTTGAACTGCACAGTGAACAGCTACATAAAGAAAACAGCTTTCGTACAGTCTAAGCTGTGCTGTGGGAATGGAACATCTACTCTGCGAAGTTGATGAACTGAAGGTATGTGAAGGATAGCGACAGAGTACGCGCAAAAAACTGCTTGGTTTTCACGCTACGCCAGATCTGTCCGAATTGTTTAAGACACCGTAGAAAGGAGCTACTGCAGACACTAGCGAAGGCAACCATTAAGAATTTTAAGATGAAGGATCTCAGAAGAACGTTTCTTGGGGCCACAGCAGCTCGCGAGAAGCAGGAGAAACAAATCACGGAACTGAAAGGAGTGATAGAAACGACCTCGGAGGAGAGTGCCTGAACAAGCAGCTGGACTGCCTCCCACCGCTCGAAAAGGTGGCGGTTGCAAATGCATTTCGCAAAATCAAAGCAAAAGCACCGTGTGGAATGCGTACAACGCAGAATGGTTGCTTAACTGCATGCTTGTACGAATCGCCAGCCCACGGGCCTAAAGGCTGCTGATAGACCTGAATATGCTACCACTGCCAACCACGAACCGGCTGGCACAAGTACTGGAGGCCATTTAATATAAATATTGGAAGACCGAGGAAGACCGGACCAGACAACGCCAGCAGACACGTTTATTCTGCAGGCACTCCAAGCATCAATGCACGAAGAAGAAGAGGAACAGGGATGATGATGGTTATGTACAGATGAGAACGATGAAGTACGTTAAAAGTGCTCACAATATGGATTTGAAGCTGTCTGTCTGGAATACATACAATGTCAAATGAGCAAGCAGCTTGGGGACGCTTCTTGTCGATGAAATGAAGCTTAGGCATTCTTACGAGTTCAACAAGTCTACCTACAAAATAGACGGCTTTGTTGATTACGGTGGGATCGCGAAGGAGGGCACAGCTGCCAGTTAGCCGACCATGCGTTGGTGGTTATATTCGTGCCATGTTTGAAGGATGAGTACAGTCTATAGCAAGTTTTGTCACAAAGGTCGCCGCACCTGGCCGTGTGTTGGCCGAGCTTGTGCTCGAAGCCGTTTTGCAGTCGCACGAGTACGGTGCGGCCGTTATTGCCGCGGTAAGCGACGGTGCCGGGAATAACAAGTTTAGGTGGTAGCAGTTTGGCGTTAATGGTGCCATTTCAGACACCAGGCATAAAAATTCAACACCCGTGCAATCCAATGAGCAATGCATGCGGGTCGATGCATACAGACGACCTTATGCATATCCACTTAAAGGGGTCGTGAAAAGAATTTGGAGATGCCGGTTTGTAATTTTCACTGCTTCAATACGCATTCGACAAACCGATTCCGAAATATTTCGGCGAAATATTCAGTGCACATTTAACAACGCCCGTTTTAAATCTCAGCTTTCTTGCGCTCCCGAAACGACTATGCGACACTACCGGCCGGCGTGGTACTATTTGGTGACGTTGAGTTAAGATATTTTTAAGTTCAAAGGCACAGTGAACTCGCGTTTGCTCTAAAAGAATCGATTTACTTGAAAGCTAGAAAGGAAGAAAATATTTGGAAACCGTGCGGTGCCACCATTCGGAAGAAAAACGACAGCACGGTTTGTTTTCCCATGGCCTCCGAGGGCGCGCCAATCTCGGAGGTATGACGGCTACTAAGATGACGTCATCTGCAGAGTTGAGGGGAACGCGCGCAGTGAAACCGAAACCGCGTTTTTTATCGCTCTAAATCAACGCACACGGTGCAACGGAACAATGCATATTGTTGATTGGAGGGTCAGGACCCCGAATACGCACTTAGTACAAAATGTCCAGAAAACGTTTCACGACCCCTTTAAGTAGTGCACAAATGGGATCTGGGAACGTCGACTGGACGGACGATAAATGTTTAACTTTCGCAATAGCACTACTAGAAAGCCGCCGTGCGAAATGCGCGGTGGACCGCCGCTGTGCTCCGTCGTAGCAGACGACGCGCCGAGAGTATAGCGGAAGACGCGACTGCAGCGCCGCAAGTTCACGCGACCGCCGTTTGGACCACCCTCCTCCGCTGGCGGAGATACGGAGCT